>MU109637.1:0-14753 GCA_012274485.2 Sinapis alba | reverse complement strand
GCATTCCTCTTGCTTTCTTTGATTGTGACAGCTGAAAATGGGACGTGTGGATGAACTGTTTCCGCCAAATGGTCGCTGGAATTTCAGCAGCAAGGTGCTCTGTTGTGTTCTCTTTGTATTTACCTTTTTCATGTAAGAAAGATATTCTGATTCCCTTTGTTGTGCAGCAATTTGTTGAGCCAACCAAGATTGATAAAAAATGGGCTGTAGCAAATTTCTCCGCTCGCTATAATGAACATGTTGATGATCTAATCCGAATTTGTGGAATGAAAGGAATTGTAAGCATGATTCTTTTTCTTCATGTTTCTTGAAAACTTGTTTTGTAAATCATCATCAACATTTGTAAAAATTTGAATTTCTCCTCAGGGCCATGGAAGAAGAAAAACTTAACTGAATACGGCATCGTTACTCAATGCATGGCTCCTCCGGTGAGGCAACCTAATGATCAGTAGTATCTTACCAACTGTCTACTGAAGATCAACGCAAAGGTGATTCTCTGTCTTTCTTTCTTTTTGTACCAATTGTTCATTTTGCTTCTTGTGTACAATCTCTGATGCATATACTTACTTGTCTACAGCTTGAACAGCATGTTAAGCATTGAGCAGACTCCTGCATTTACAGTTATTTCCAAAGTTCCAACCATCATCCTTGGGATGGAGGATGTTTCACATGCATCTGGTATGAGAAAGCCAGAGCATATCATAATTAATCTTCAGGTAAATTACCCTCCGTTCCTTATTTTTCTCATATTTATTGTTTTAAATGTCTTAATGCTGCTAGGGATGGTGTTAGTGAATCTCAGTTCAACCAGGTTCTGAACATTGAACTCGATCAGATCATTGAGGTAACTGAAACATACAAAAATAGATATAAAAAAACAGCTTCTTATTGTTTTGCTACCATTAGAAATTTTATTGGCATCTGTCTTTCCTCAGGCGTGCAAACTTCTAGATGAGAATTGGAATCTAAATTTCCTTTTGTTGGTGTCTCAAAAGAATCATCACTCCAAGTTCTTCCAGACAAACTCTCCTGACAACGTTCCTCCAGGTGATTGATTGAATATAACCTTTTTTTTTGTTGTTGATGAGATTTATTGCTTTGTTCTATTTTGCAGGTACCAAAGAAGCACGACCGCCATCTCTGTTGGTAATGACCATATTCTTTTCTGTGTTTGACATTGAATAATCTCTTTGAGTTTGTTCTTGTTTAGTAACCTTGGCATTTTTTTGTTGCTTTTGCAGTTGCACCGATCTGCTATGCTCACTTGGCAGCTGCTCAGCAGCCTCAGCCACTGGCTCAGCTAGGAACGTTCATGAAGTTTGAAGATCAGTCTCTAATGTGCAGAAGCAGTCTGTTTCCCCACAACTTGGCTCTTTTAAGTACTTTAGTAATCAATCGGCTTTTATCCTTAGGATCGGATCTCTCGGCTTTTTTTAAAAGTGGTTAAGGCAACTAAAACAATAGACATGGTATGTATTTTGTGACTCTATTCGCCAGTCTTGTTGCCTGTAGGGGGCTTGAAAAAAATACTTTTGCCCATCAACTCTTAAAGTGGCTTTTTATCTGGGATGTAACTTATTTTGTACTCCATCCATTTCGATTTAATTGTTGTTGTAGAGAAAAATTTTCGTTCAAAATAAGTGTCGTTGTATAGTTTCAATGTAAAATGTATTAAAAAGATTCTTCAATTTATTTTTCTATTGGTCGAAATATAGTTAGGTGTATAATTAATTGTGTTTTTATTTTAGAAATATACAAATTATATGTTTTATTAATATGTGTGCATAAACCCAGAAGGACAATTAAAATGAAACGGAAGGAGTATACCTTTAAGCTTAATTTAGAGACACATAGTAATATAGCCACAAAGGAGGCACCAATTAAGTCATCAAAGATTTGTTAGACAAAATATTAAAGGAAAACAGATACTCCCTCCGTTTCAGATTAAGTGTCGTTGTAGAGTAAAATTTTCGTTTCAAAATAAGTGTCGTTTTAAAGTTTCAATGCAAAATTTATTAATTTTTTATTTTAATCTATTTTTCTATTGATTGAAATGTAGTTAGGTGTATTGGTAATTGTGTTTTTATTTTGGAAATATACAAAATTAAATGTTTTCTTAATCTATGTGTCCAAGTCCAAAACAACAACTAAAATGAAACGGAGGGAATATATAACAAAAAAAAAAAAAATGGAATTGTCAAACGATTTATAAACCCCTAATATGAAAAGATATCGCAAAGCGGCAGCCTAGGGTTATAACCTACAACATCTCGATGGACACGTACTCTAGCAGGGTAATCGCCTGCAAGGTAATCTTCTTTTCATTGTGAATTCTTCTTACGCGGAAATTAAGAAAAAGTGTATGTTGTATTTTAGGCACCGTTCGATAGTGAGGCTGCTGCTAAGGAAAAAGCCATCTTCGAGAATTACACCAGTCGCTGGTAATAATTGATTGATGCTTTTATTTATTTTGTAAGAAGATATTTGTATGTGTTGATATTATTATTATTTCTTTTTGTATCTCCTGCGAATTAGGGTTAGGTTATCTGTTGAAGGATTCAACCGTTCTAAGGTCTCTGAGGATGAAATCAAGATTAAATTGATTAAACACTTCAAATCATGTGGCCAAGTCTGTAGAGTTGATTTCCCCACAGAGCCTCTTTTGGACAGGTTTGTGTCTTAATAATATTTGTGACATAATAATAATAATAATATTTGTGTTGTGTGCTAATTAAAAATTAATTGGTCTTTGTTACAGACGTGCTTTTGTTATTCTTCGTGGAGATGAGTCACATGACGCAAAAGAGAAAGCGTTGCAACTTGATGGAAGTGACATGGGAGGTTGGAAAGCCCTTGTTAAGTTTGCACCCGAGGAAGAAGAGGAGGAATACCAAGTGGAATTAGCTTATAGAGAATCACTTTATGATGAGCTAGAAAATGACAAAAGATTGTAAGTTGATACTCTTTTTCTTTTGCATCCTGTAAAAATGTTGTGCATGTTGATAACATGCAACAAATTACTGCAGTAAGTTTGGCATTACCGTTGTGGGGTATGACACCTCCCTTCGTGAAGATGAAGTCGAGAGGGCTTTGACTGCACATTTCTCTTCTTGTGGAGACATAACACATGTTTACGTTGATCTCCCCGACAAGATGACTAATATCTATTTTTCGAAAGAAGAAGGAGAAGCTAGTGCCTTGGATCTTGATGGAAGTCAAGTGGACGGATTCAAAATAACTATTACGCTCGTACCCACAACAGCCAGAAGTAACACTCCCCTTGCCCCCGGTGAAACTTATTTTGGCTATTGTTACCCAGGTGCATAACATGTTTCTTTATTTTCAAGGTTAAAATTAATCTTCTCATGAATTCGTCTTTTATTGTTTCTGTAGCTCATATGATTGAGTTTGGCGAGGAGATCCAGGAGAAGATCGATTTTTATATGACTGAGTGGAGGCTTAAAGCGATGACAAAGAGGCTCAGGGCTCTTAAGAAGCACAAGGCATGGGCACTTAGGGAGCCTAAGGCCAAGGCTCTTAAGAAGCACAAGGCCGGGGCTCTTAAGAAGCTTAAGGCCTGGGCTCTTAGGAAGCTTAAGGCCAAGGCTCTTAAGAAGCAGAAGGCAAGGGCCAGGAAGGAGAGAGGTCACAGTCCTTTTGAGAAGGAGAGGATGTTGATGTAATAAATTTCTCTCTCAAGAGAACTAATTAGAAGCTCTTTGGTATTTATCAATCCTGTCATAAGAGTAAATGTTAATCAACCACAACCATTTGTTTGATTTAGAATCACTAAATTGTACACCAGAAAATTATTTAGATTTTAGAGTCTCCTAATCATGAACTTATTGCGTGATTATAGCGATGTATAGTTTTGTTAATACATGAGGTATGAAGAAGGATGAAATAGAAAAACATCATTTTATTTGATCATTAGATAATTTATTTGGTAATATTAATAACCATAAGCATGTTCACTGCATAGAGAGTGAAATACATAGAACAAAGTTACTTGCTGCCCTGTCCACTACCATGCAGATTATCAAAGTAACCTTTAGGGTCACTCTCAAAGTTATCTCTTGAAATGTAAGAAGACCCGTTGCTCCCTGGTGCCACCATGTAGCCACCTCCTCCACCACTTTTTCCTCCTCCTCCATGGCCGCCACCACCGCCACCACCGCCACTCCTACCTCCTCCACTGCCACCACCACCGCCGCCTTTCCCCCCTCCACCACCACCTCCCCCTTTACCTCCTCCACCGCTACCACCTTTACCTCCCATTCTTTAATCCTTAGTTAGATGATTATAAGGAGGTTTTAAGATTTGAGTGAATGAGAAAGTAAGAAGGATCAATGGTGGTATTTATAATAGTGAAAAATTTCAAATGGATGGTCAAAACATGTCTTTCCCAATAATACTATTAACAATAGTCGTTGCTGCATAGTTAATTGATCCAAACCCAAACGTCACGTAGTAAACGCATGCAGTATCTATCTACTCGTAAAGGAAAAAGAATCAGTATTGGAAGATGGAGTAGATAAGTACCATGCTCTTTTTTTCCTTGTCGTTTAAGACGTCTATGGTGGTAAAAACATACTTCGACCCAGAGAATAAATCTTTAACTACTAGAACATACTCCTGTTATAACGAACATATATAGATTGTTATTGCACTTGATTATATTTGCGTTGATCGTTATTGAATAAAGAATGAAAAATACTAGCAGTTTACGGCTTCATATATTGTTCATGGAGATTCAACAACTCCTGATATTAAGTATATAAATGCAAATTGCGTTACCTTGCGTTTGCTCGTATGTTTTCAAACATTGAAATTAGATGGATGATATATGCTTTATGCATGCAAAGTAGAAGTGAGTGTGTGGTCATTTTTATTGGTGACATTTACAAAGGAAAACGGGTATTTATATAATCAAAATGTATAATTAGGAAGGGAGAAGACGGAGCTGGGAGAGATGGTGGTGGATGTCAGGAGAATGATGATCCTCGGAACGGAGACGCTCGGCTTGAATCCAACGACCTTCACTGTTCCTCACCATTCCTTTGTTAGCATCTTGTCGCCAAAACGGTGGAACCATGAAGTGTTCTTTCAGAAAATCCGATGCTTTGTTCACTAACGCTGGATCTCTCCCACTCGACAGCACAAATCTCTCCCCCTTTCCATGATACCTGTTTGATACATGTTAGTTAACAGCAACGCAACATTAATAATTAATACTAGTGTATAGTTTCATATCACTAAATCAGACATTCACGTGATACTCGGGGTCAATCATATCGTATATACAAAATTAATATATAGACGTAGTCCATATGATCCCAATTTAAAACTTTTTGTATTATCAAATATTTAATGTGAATATCGTCGTATCTTCTAATAATAGATTTGGTTATCTTGTCCATTCTATATTTCCCACGGCTTGAATTTTGTCGTTTTTAACTTTTGGAGATAATTAATAAAATATCTATACGACTTTTATTCAACTTACCAGTTTATTTTATTAAGTAGTGTTGTAAAGTCTCACCATCTGAATCATGTCAATTTTTAGTTTTGTCGGCCTTCAAATCATATCATTTAATCATAGTCAGTATCATATGTTTTGTCTTAAAAAAAAGACTTGTCAAAAAGACTGTGATTTGGAGCATCCAATTAATTTCCTAATAATATATTTGCTTTACAAATTTTAAAGGGTAATTCTCTTAAATAGTCTTTTTTAAGTTTTTGTCACAAAAATAACCCTAAAAAAATAAAATGACCAAAATAATTTTTTTTTTTTTAAATTTTGATTTTGATTTTTTTTTGAAATTTGAAACCCTAACCCCAAACCCACCCCTTAACTCTAAACCCTAAAGTACAAATTAGTTAACCCTAAGGATATAAATGCATATAAATGAATTTTTTAGCTTCTAAAAAAAAATATTTTGATCATTTTCTTCCTTAAAAACTATTTTTGTGACAAACAAACTAAAATGTGCTATCTAAGAGAATTTCTCAATCTTAAATTATCCTAAATTTATTTTAATTTAAAATCTTATACGAATCTTTTAGTATTAAAACACCGAAAATACAAATACACTCTGTTTTCTAAATGAATGTTTTTAAAAACCTAAACTTTTGTATATTTTATTAAATTATTTTTAATATTATTGAGTAAATCACAAAATTGTAGTTACAATTAATTTAGGGCAATTCTCTTAAATAGCTTTTTTAAGTTTTTGTCATAAATATAGTCCTCAAAATATAAAATGACCAAAATAAACTTTCTTTTTTGAAATTTTGATTTTTTTAATTTTTTTTTGAAATTTGAAACCCTAACCCCAAACCCACCCCTTAACTCTAAACCCTAAAGTCCAAATTAGTTAACCAAATGCATATAAATGCATTTTTTTAGCTTCTAAAAAAAATATTTTGGTCATTTTCTTCTTTAAAACTTATTTTTGTGACAAACAAACTAAAAATGACTATCTAAGGGAATTTCTCATTAATTTATAACTATTTTTAATATGCGAAAAGGAAAAATATTAATTTTCTTATATTATCTATAAAAAATAATGTTTATATAAATATTAATAAAATTAACTAGAGGACTCACCCGTCAAGGAGATGGAGTAGAGCCTCGAGGTTATGAGCATTAGAAAGATCAACGGACGATCTAAGGAACGGCGAGTTCTGGTGATCCAGCGCCAGCTCCTCCCCCACGTGGCAGTAACACCACGGCAACCCCTCCGCCATTTTCATCACCGCGTGTGGAGCACGCTCGTTCAGAAACAGTCCCGGCGATTTCGGAACGACGTCATGAACGTTCACCACTCTCATCACCTTCACTCCAAGCTCCTTTAACCTCTCCTTGAACCTCACGTTACCCACGCGCGGCCCGCCGTAAGTCAAAACCGTCACCGGAATCACCTTCCCGCTCCGACTCCTGTTCAACCCCATCTCCGCCACGTCGTACGCGCTCAGTATCGCCAACGCGCCGCCGAGGCTGTGTCCCGTAACGGTGATGCTCAGCTCCTCTTCTTCATCATCACCATACTTCTCCACTAGACGCTTAACCTCCGCTAAGATTTGCTCACGCGCCGAGAATCTCGAGAATTTGCATGACGTGTCCTTATCCGTGTAAAGATCCAGAAACCCGGATTCGACCTTAACGACCGGGTCGGGGCACCGGAGGTTGTTACGGGATACCGGTTTCAAATAGTCCTTAAGATCCGCGATCCATTCGAGTTGCGTAACGGTCCCTCTCCACGCGATCGCGATATCTCGGCGGCCGAGACGGTAACGCGTGGCTTCGTCATCCGAAACGGCGACGTATCCCATCCAGTTAGCGTTTTTGCTCCACACCTTAGACCATCTCGATTTCGAGAAGAAGTTAGGGAGATTGATGTTTGACGTCGCGTAGAGGTAACGCGCCACCTCGTACCCCGAGCCGTTCATCCCCAGCGAATCGAAAAACTCGTGACGGGAGAATCTGGAGCTGCCGCAGTATCTCGAGGAAGGATCGAAATCGAAGGCGTCGTAACAGGCCTGAGCCATTTCGCCGTAACGGATCAGCTCAGATCTGAGAACCGGGTCCATTGGGTCAGTTAACCCGGCCCAATCGTCTTCTCCTTGTATCTTACGCCACGTGTCTCTAAGCCTCCTTTCTTCCTCGGTTTTCTTATCACGCCTGCGAAAATCCTCCGCCGTATGCCACTGTTCTCCTCCTCCTCCACCGTCGTTTAATCCTTGCCGTTCACGCTCGAGCCTGGAGATGACGGCGGATAACGAAGCCTCGTCGGTTCTGGATAGAGAAGCTCTGGTAGCTACTCGGAATCTTTTCTCCGGGAGATGAATAAACGAGGTTTCAGAGAAGCTGATAGTTTTAAACGGCGAAGAAGAATGATAGTTCTTAGTAAGAAGGTGGTGAGAAGGAATGGTCGCCATGGTTGAGAGAAGCTTGACTTGAGAGCTTCGTTTTCCAGATGGTATAGGACCACCACGACCCTTCTTATATAGAGGCCATACACATCAATGGGTATTGTTACTAACATTCAATAAAGAATTGCACTCAGTTACGTGCATACACACTTTATATTATTTTTCTTCATAAGTTATGATCATAGCATTATTAAAATAATTAGTCCACATTTTAAAGTAATAATAAATTTCTGATGTTGGGAGTTTTGAAGTGGCATAATAATATGATTAAAGGGCGGTAAAGCAGATATTGCCATCAATGGATCGTAGGACCTCGTTATCTCCGGTCTCTTAATTTGAGTTTTTAATTCATGATTTGATATTTATTTATTTTTTATTTTTTGACTAAGAGATCAATTCTTATATTTTTTATTTAAAAGATGATTTTTAGTTTTTAACTTCGCGAGCGCAGATAATCTTCGCAAATTATTGTTTCATGTGCGTTTAGCAACAAAAATGTAATACTCACGTGAAACACGAGGTAAGTAAATACTACTAGTAGATTAATTAAGTGGTGATTTGAAGAATGATTTCAAAATATTGTAGGTGGACACTGCGCATCTGATTAGCTTTGGTGGGTGGGGGACGTGGCTTAATCCACTAGTTTCTACCATTAAGTAGGTTGATTTGTTTTAAGGTATGGAACACTGTCCAAGAATTACTTGAAAAAACGAGGGCTACGCCCATACAAAACATAGACAGAGTTCCAATATTGACTGACAGATGCTCGTTAGATTTTAATTCGATAAAATGATGTATACCAACTTGATGAATAAACTACCACTTCTTAGTTCCTATGAGTCAAATTAGGCATTGCCCATTTGGATTCAGTTCGGTTTTAATCGGGTTTCGAATTTACAAAAATCAGCACCATTCAGATATTATAAAAATTCGGTTCGATCTTGGTTCGGATTTAGTCGGATTTAATTTGGATCTAGTAACACATATTACACCTGGTTGAATCCATTTAATTTTCGGGTTCAGATCTAAACTGAATTTCATTTATCTACATTCATATATATTACCGGAGTACTTGTTTAAAAAATTTAAATTTGCATTTTGTTTCGCAAAGTACATGTTCAACAACTAATAATTCAATAAATGTAAGAAACATTACTCAAACTTCAAAATTAAACAACTTCCAAAAGGAAACCTATTCATAGTTTATATTCAAATGCAGTTGTCAATACATAAAATGATCAATATTGATCAAACACTAAAAATATATATTAAACTAAGTATTTGAATTAATTATTTATATGATAGATACCTATTTTAAATACTCAATATATAGTAGTTATTGATACTTAACTGAGATTGAGCTTAGGTTTGGTGTGACTTTTTTTAAATTTTGATTTTTTTTTAAAAAAAAAATTGGATATCCATTCGGATTCGAATTCAGTTTGGGTAAAACCCATAACCCTATATACATAAAACAAAACTCATTCGGCATTAATATTGGATTTGGTTCAGATTCTTTTTATTTGATCCGGTTTGGTTTAGATTTTCAGATTCAGTTTATTTACCTAATCCTAAGTCAAGTGGTATATATGTATTTTCCATACTATATCACTTTTTCTTACATCTTCAATTATTCTCTGTATTATATTAGACAACAGAGTTATAGATAGTTATAAGTTATAACACGTCCTACCATACTTATACTAATTTCAGTACAAAACATTAACTTTGATCACACTCGTATTCTGAAAAAGATTAGTTTCTATTGTAATTTCTGTAATATATACTCAAGAGGTTTCTAGTTAAAAGTCCAAAAATAAACAAGAATGAAGTCTTCATTTTGTGGTTCTATATTAATCAATGTTCTAAAATTATGTCTATGCAAGACGTCTACCCGGCAAACTGATCCTAAAATGATTTTTTAAAATCTAATTTAAACTTTCTCAAATCGGTTAAATCATTTTAAATTAGTTCAAATCGATGTAAATTGATCTAATTCAGACTAAAACTGATATAAGTTGGTTAAATCAAGTAACAATGATAATATAATTCTATAAATTTGTACGATTTGTTTTACGTATATCTAATTTTTATAATTTATTAAAATAATTTTATAATTAATTATACAAAATTAAAATATCTAATATGAAAAAATAAACAAATATTTTGTTAATGCTTCTCTGTCTATGCCCCAAATAATTTGTTTAATCTTTAGATCTATACAAAACGTCTAATAATTTTTACCGATTTCTTGAACATTGATATTAGAAGTATTATTTTATATATTAAATTGATTATTAATATTGTTCTTTTTTTTTTGTCAACCACTATGATTATTAATATTGTTCTACTTCTCTTTTTTTCGAAAATACAGTATTCTTCAATTTTTTCAATGCATTTTTTACAACGTAGCGATGACATTTTACACTGTTTTCAGTATTCTCTAAGTTTTGTTAAATTTATTACAAATCAAGCAGCAGTAACCAACAAGAGAATTTGAATTATTCAACTTGCCGTAAAAAAAAAAAAGAAGATTCAACTCATATTACATTTACATGATGGTTTGTAGAAAAGGTCATGCACCAATGGCAACATAGCACATAGTCGTTTAACATTCACATAACATTTGGGCATAGAAATGTATGTAATTTCGCTGTAAAAAACTCTTATTTCAAATGTTCAATGGCCTTTAATAAATGACCTAAAATGCATGTGAATAGTTGACCCCGACCATATCTTTACAACAAAAAGACAGCTCAATCTCATCACATTTCCGGAATGAGGTGTCCACCCTTATTCACTACTTTCATCATAAAATATATGGACATGTGATTTAAAATATTAGTTACTAATAACAAATATATTGAGAGAAAATTCCGTAGAAGGTACAACTCAACATGTCTATGTTGGTGGTTCATCTGAAAACCCAACCCTCTCTATAATCATACAGATCATTACTAATTTTGTAAAGTAATACAAATCAGAATGATTAGCTAGGTCCCTACTGAAATTTTTAAGATTGATAAAAGATCTCATATCAGAAAATAATACTAAGAATCGTAAATATGTATACATTATTCAGATGATTACTAATTTTTGTAAACTCATACAGCTCAGAATGACTAGCTACAAGCTCCTACTGGAATTTTAAGATTGATAAAAGATCTCAAATCAGAAAATAATGCTAGGTTATACATTAATATTCCATACAGCGAGTATACGTTTATATAAAGATTATCTATCGTGATATCCAAACTCACACATATTTTTTATTCATTTTCGAATTAATTCAAAGAAGTATTATATGTCATAATTAAAAGTTCCAATATCATTACTTTGTGTTTATCAGTATTTATTTATAATCTTCTATCAACCATATGATTGTATAAGTCAGTAGAATGTATTTTGTAAAGATTTAAGTCATTAGTATATCACTAGCTAGAAAATTACACGTTCATTTTTAGTTTGGTCATTACTGAGGCAATGCATACCATTTAATCCTTAGAACATTACATTGCTTTTTACACCCCATTATGATAAGATTTCCATTAAGTTTTGAAATATTTTAAATTTTGTTAATATACATAATGTTTTATATTCTTAGAATCCAAACAAACAACACGAGACTAGAAACATTCAGGAAAAAGAACATTATGTATTCATATGTACGAGTACATTTCATCATGGTTTCGTGACTTGTGAATTGTGATCACATTAACATAAACCATTTCGCCTATTGAAATTAGAAAAGCCTTTTACCAAATCCAACAAAAACCTTTTGGCCAAGTCTCTGATCGTTCAGTTAACGAGTTTAGTAAGGGTAGATAGACATGTGTGTCAGTGTGTGAACAGTAGCAACCCTGAGGGGAAGCGGAACAAGCATTGGCTTTCGGTCGTTAAATATATCAATAATTTTCCGACTTTATATTTTGTTAAGTACTTTTAGTGTAGTGGTTGAGTATCTACTTGATTTTTATACATTTAGATTCAAACTCCACAAAAATAGCTCATTGCCGCTCTTGTCACAAGAGTCTTGTCTAATGGATCCATATCTTATAAATGATCAATGTCTACATGTTTTTCTTACTTCTTGATTACTTTTGTTTTTATCACTTACATGCAGTCCGGACAACCCCTCCCTTTTTAGCGCAACATAAAATGTGTGTAATAAACATTGAGAAAAGCTGAAAGACAAAATTACTATTCGATCCATTAATATGTCCAAGGACTTTGAAAAGCCCAAACTGTTTTGTACCTAAAAAAAGACCTATCTGTTTGGGCTCATACTCACGTTATGTGGGTTTATTATTAGCTTCCTCAATGAGTCAAGATGGAGTTACATTTGGATGAAAGACAAATATACCGTTCACTTGATGATGAGAGGGTTAATGGAGAGTTTGAGATATTCAAATGACCATTTTAGAAATCAAGAAAGAAAGTGAAAATAGTGTTTGTTGAGTTTACTTGAGATTCTAACTAAAAATTAGGTTAATATAACTCTTGGGTATAGCAATCTCTACTATTATACCAAATTTCATTGGTTTCAACCTAAAAACAAATATCAATTAAGCATACTGTATATATCACTGTAGGTTGTATCTCATTTGGATGTGAAAATTTTAACAAATTCAACATTAATCCACGTCTAAATAAATCAGTCAAGAGGGAAAGAATCTTGGCAAATTGCTGAACAAGAAGTGGCGAGCAAGAGAATTTTTATTCCTTCACTATATCACTACTGAAGTGAGATTGAGAGAATCTCACATAGAGACAAATCATATCTTATTGTACAGTGACATGTTTCAAGAATTGGGTTGAGACACACGATCAGATCCATCAAGAGTCAGTCAAGACCAAACTGATCTCTTTTCGTGTCTGCAAAAAATACCGTCAATCCAGAGAAGAAGATAAGCATATCTCTTTCGCCTATTCGCTACCACTTTGGGCTATCACACACCCTTCATCTGAGCATGATTCTTGAAACAAAATAATATTCTTTGATAGAAAAAGTGGAAGTTTGGTCCACTTAAAATATATAATGCTAATTCTCACTCATGCATAACGACAACTTGTAAAATAAATATAAACATGTGTTATATTCTTTAGCATATCTGCAACAAAGAAGCATATGATCCTTTTCATTCAAAATAATGCTTATCTTGGTATCTAGGAGGATAAAAGGGTAGGTGAATTAACACTATGCAACTTTTGTTGGTCCTTCCTTAATTATAAAATAAAAAATATTAATCTGGTTCAAAAATAAAGTTACTTTGATGAACTTGTGGAATTTCAAAAGACTGATCTCTTTATTTCTTCTTTGGTCTCAATATTCTTTTATTCTTCCTCGGTTTTGTTATAAATAGTCTATGCTTGAAGAAACTCAAGTATCAGGCAACATTAAGCTCAATATTGTAGTATACACACTAAAAGGGAAAAAAAAAACTATTTTCTTCACTCAAAGGCAAGGTTTAATCCATGAGCTTTCCGGCTTAAATCTCTTTCAAAACTAAGCGGGAGAAACAAGGGAAGATTTTGTTTCTTCTTCATCAAGAAACAAGCCCTAGATTGATTGAACTTCCTTCAAGAAACCATGGACAAAGTTGTGAGAATGTCTTCAGAGAAAGGAGTGGTTATATTCAGCAAGAGCTCGTGTTGCATGTCCTATGCAGTCCAAGTCCTCTTCCAGGACCTAGGGGTTCACCCAACCGTCATTGAGATCGATAAGGACCCTGATTGTCGTGAGATTGAGAAAGCCCTAATGAGGCTCGGCTGTTCCACACCGGTCCCAGCTATCTTTGTGGGCGGGAAGCTCGTGGGTTCGACCAATGAAGTCATGTCGATGCACCTAAGCGGCTCGCTGGTTCCGCTAGTCAAGCCATTCCAGGCCAATCTATGTTAAGAAAATGTGTTCTAACTTTCTAAACTACGAAAATGTATTTCAATAAGAAACAGCTAAGACAAAACACACAGCCGTATAGCCTATGCAACCTTTGTAATGTAGCTTTATAAATATTGTTGTTATTGTAATTTTATAAGAGAGATCATATAATAATTGACTAATTTCTACAAGTATTTTTTCAGGGGAATTATTATAGAAACATTCTTTTAGTTTTATTTTTAAATAATTAAGGGTATAAATAACATGAATACAAAGTACATATATTTCTACAGGTACAGAGCAATTACAGACACGGATTTGTCTTTGTTGTCTGATTACAAGAAGAGAGTAAATAGTGTCTCACTTGAACTCCAAGACTTGTTGGTTTAGAATAGTGTGAGAGATATCTGATGAAGAAGACAATGAAGTGACACTAACGGGATAAACCTCAGTTACTTCCTCAGTCCTCTCATCAAAATAGACCACATCTTGCATCGTGAGCTGGTGGTATTCAACTACACCTCTGAGATAGAGATTTTCGCGTGTGTATATCGAGTTCTCGTGAGCTAACCGAGCCTTCTCAGCCAATAACGTCTCAAGTTGAAGTCGCACCTTGACAAAAGACACAACTAAAGATCAGAAATGTAAGACTTTTTAAGGCTGTGTTAAAAAAGAGTAAAAGAAACTGATACCAGATCATCGTTATCAGTTTGGCTGTTTTCGCCATTATGATTCTCCCTGAGAACCTTGTTTTCTTCTTCAAGCTGAGCGCATCGTTGCTTTGCGAAGGCCAGATCGGATTTCACCATCTTCAGCTCCCTAAGAAGTAGCTTTGCCTTGGCAGCCATGGCCATTGCAACCTGTTAGAGAGGTTGAGTATAAAGTTGTGATTTTCAGACTCAATAATCAGTAAATGAAGAGGTAACAACATATATCTCTG
>MU109636.1:0-14762 GCA_012274485.2 Sinapis alba | reverse complement strand
TCTTCACGTCCATGTGATGTATCTCCCAACCATTGGTTGCTGCGAGGGCTATCAAGAGCCTAATAGTTTCGAGACGTGCCACGGGTGCAAACACTTCATCGAAATCTATTCCTTGTCTTTGTACATAACCTTTTGCCACAAGTCTCGCCTTATACTTGTTCACTGTACCATCCGCCTTTCTCTTTATCTTGTAGATCCATTTTAACCCTATTGGTTTCACTCCAACTGGTCTATCCACAAGCTCCCACGTCTTGTTTCTTGTGATAGACTCCATCTCGGCCACCATTGCTTCAACCCATTCTCGTATGTGCTCAGCCTCAAGGTAGTTCTCTGGCTCCCCATCTACTGTGAGCAACAACATTGCACATTCTTGTTCTGCAAATAACACATAGTCATCGAGATACTTAGGTTTTGTTATGGTCCGGCCATGTCTAGTCACCAGCGGTTGAACATCACCGTCTTGGTTTTCATTGTGATCAGTATCTTCTTCTTCTTCCTCATCTTGGTTTATAGCTTCCTGTTCATGATCACCACCTTGATCATTACCTTCTTCTATGTCACCCTCATGTGGAAGCTTAAGCATACTTGGTTCACAATCCTCTTGGTTTGTTGTAGTCGACCAATCCCAAGATTTCTCTTCTTCAAAAATCACATCTCTACTCACCATCACCTTCCCTGTGACTGGATCATAGAGTCTATAAGCTTTAGAACCCGGCTCGGTTCCAAGATTTATCACGCACTTTGATCTCTCATCTAGCTTCTTCAGGTGTGTCACACATATCTTTGCGTGTGCTACACAGCCGAATATTCTCAAGTGCTCGATATTTGGCTTCCTCGACGTGAGACACTCGTATGGCGTTTGATCCTTCAAGGCTTTCGTAGGAACTCTATTGATGAGGTAAGTTGAATGTCGTACAGCTTCTCCCCATAAGTAGTTCGGCATCTTCATTGCCTTCAGCATACTTTTTGTCATTCCCATTAAAGTTCGGTTTCTTCTCTCCACAACACCGTTTTGCTGAGGTGTGTAAGGCGCGGTTAGGTGCCTATTCACTCCATTCTCTTCACAAAATAGATTAAACTCAGCTGAGGTAAACTCTCCTCCTCTATCGGTGCGAAAGGTTTTAATGGTTGACCCGGTTTGCTTCTTCTCTACACTCTCCTTAAACCTTTTGAATCGATCGAATGCCTCACTCTTCTCCTTCATAAGTATAATCCACATATACCTAGAGAAGTCATCAATCAAGACAAAAACATACTTATTATTTGCAGGCGTTGGTGGTGTGATCGGTCCACACAAATCTCCATGCAATAACTCTAATGGCTTTGTCGCACGAAACATGGTTTTGGTCGGGAATGAATGTCTAATTTGCTTCCCTGCTAGACATGCGTCACACACGCTTTCTGTTGAGTTACTCAGACTCGGCATTCCTATGACCATCTCTTTCTTTACCATATTGTTCATCACTCCATTGCTTATATGTCCTAGTCGAGCATGCCACCTCCATGTAGCATCTTCATCTCTGACATGTAAACATTCTGGGTAGCTTATCTCCATAGGGGTCTTGTAGAGACGGTTTGGAGATCTTCTAACACGTACTAGCAACCTTCCACGCGAGTCTGTGAGTGTTAAGTAGACATCTTTCATGTTAACTTCACATCCGTTTTCTGTTGCTTGTCCAAGACTTAGTATGTTATGCTTCAGGTCGGGTATATAATAGATGTCTTTGAGTGCCTTCTTCTCACCGGTCTTGCACACAAAAGTAATCACACCTTTTCCAATGATATCAACACACGATCCATCACCAAACTTCACCTTCCCTTTGGTATTTAAATTCAAACTCGAAAAGAACTCCTTGCTCCCTGTCATGTGATTACTAGCTCCATTATCCAAATACCAAACACTTGCATCGCCTTTGTTGATATCTAGATTCTTAGGAATCACTTTATCTTCATTCAAGAACACCACCTCATGTACATAGAGTGCATCGGCCTCTTGTGTCTCGGTTAGGTTGGTTTCTTGATTTTTCACTGACTTTTCGGGACAGACAGTTGCATAGTGACCCGGCTTGTCACATCTCCAACATATCACCTTGGATCGATCTTTCTTCGAGTTTCTGTCTTCGGTGTGTGACACATGATTTTGGTTGTGTGACCTACCACGACCTCTACCTCTACCGTTTCGTCCTCTACCTCTACCTCGGAAATTTTCATAGCCCCTCTGACTATGATGGTCGTTGTTTGCAAACATAAGCTTCCCTTGGTCTTCTTTCTGAGTTTCTTCTCCTACACGCTCCTCGTACGCCTTAAGCCTTCCAACTATGTCCTCGAAACCCGTAGAGTTGAGGTCTAGGACTTGCTCAAGTGATGCGACGATCTGGATGTACTTGTGTCTTGGAAGACCCTTCAAGAACTTCTTAACCATCTTGGATTCTTCTATGTTTTCTCCCAACGAGGCTGCTTTGGATGATAAACCTGATATCTTGCCCGCAAAGTCATCCACGGTATCGTTATCATCCATCTTCAACCTATCAAACTCCGTCATCAATGTCTGAAGTCTCGCCTCCCTTACACGATCAGCTCCTAGGTGTCGTGACTTGATGGCGTTCCAGATATCCTTTGATGCGGTTTGTTCTCCCACCTGGAGAATCAAAGTCTCGGGGATGGATTGAAACAAAAGAGCTATCGCAACATCGTTCTTCTTTTGATCATCCGAACCCGGTTCTATCGTGTCCCATACCTCATGAACACGAAGTAACACCTTCATCCTCATCGACCAAACTGTGTAGTTTGTCGATGATAACATAGGACATTGGATGGATGCGGATCCAAAGTCCTTTGTGCGTGGACCCCTAGTCGTGTCAGCCATCTTGCCTTCGCGATCTCTTGTTCACAAGCACCAGGATCTTAGCTTCAACTTAAGCTTAGATCGAGTCTCCAACCTGAGGAGCTCTGATACCAATTCAAATCTCTAGAAACAAAGAATTAATAAGAACAACTTTTCTTATTAGCTTTAGAAACTACTCAAAACTAAAGCTCTCAATGTTTCTCTTAGATCTTATGATCTCTCTCTTAGATCTTATGATCTCTCTCTTAGATCTTATGGAACACCTCTCCATTAGACCTATATTTATATGAAAGACAATTCCCTTTAACATGTGGGATATGGAAAACATAAACTTAATCTAATAGAAAACTTCCTTTTCCTATTCTAGATTTCCTTTTCATGTTTATCTCTTAACATATTAAACATCTAATAATATGTTAAGTTTCCACAAGTTTGGAATTATCCAACAATTAGACAGAGTAAGTTCCCTAAAACTGTCCCCAAAATAAGAGATAATAATCAGTTCCGATGTCCTATAAAGCTACTTAGTTGCATTTCACCATTCAAGTACAAGGACTCATAGTTCTTAAAAATAATTTGGGATAACAAAGAAAAACGGGACCGTTTTCAGCATCGGCAATGAGACTATACATTTAAATGGAAAATAAGGAAAATGAGAGAGAAATACCTACAAGAGAAACAGTGGCGACGGTGATGACGAGAGGACTAAAAAAAATAAATGCCTTCGATTGTGGGGTGGGGTAGTATTCGAAAGTTTTGCAACAAAACAATTACAAAAACAATTACAAAAAATAAGATACATCGTTGCTTTCATTGAGAGTTGAACTCAAGACCTCCCGCTTACTAAACGGGTGCTCTAACCAACTGAGCTATGAAAGCTTTTTGTTAACAACTGTATTAATCTTAATAGAAAATAGAATCCGGTTTTAACATTGATACTTTTTAGGATCACCTTACCTTCGTGGTTTTAGATTTGAAGATACTACTCTTTTTTTTTTTGACAACATCATATTTTATTAATAATTTGTAACTTACATAGTAGAAAAACCAGACAAACTTTCTTTAGCGAGAGCATCTGTTGCTGCATTGTTTGTACGAAAAGTGTAGATAAAAGAAATTACATAGAACACAAAAGAGAGGTTAAGGATATCATGGATCATTCTGAAAAGTTCTTTAGGCGAGTCTCTACTATTGATAGCTCTGACTAGGGTCTGAGCTTTTGTCTGATCATGAATTTGGTAAATCCCATATGACGAGCTTGAGTGACAGCTTCTCTAATCACAACTGACTAGTTTCGTGGGCCAAAAAAAGATAATGTTATTTTTTTCTAATTCATGGATATACTGCAGACCGTGAAATCCAATTAACTAGTTTCATGGAAGTTTATTTAACGGTGCCAGACGGATTCAGTTGCTCGCAAGAAGAATTATATATTTATGTCATGTAGCCATACATGTTTAGTATTGTGATGATGATATTGTTAGATGACTAAGTGCATGTTTAGAAATAAAAGAAATCGGATTAGATTAAGTGAGGCCTAACCACATGCTAAAAGAAAATTAACCATGCAAACTGAGAGTAATCATTCAGGAATAAACTCCTTATATATAATATAAAAAGACCATCAAAATGACTAAGCAAAATGATAACTGTATCCAATAAGATAAGGGTTCCACACTTTATCATTCCATGAAAGCAAAACAAAATGAATATGACATTTCAACCTTTTCGAACCATATATTGATTAACTTATCGATTTTAAACTAATGGAAATACGACTTCCAATAACAGTACAAACAAAATTGACTTACATACATACAACTGAAATACAATCGTTGAAGAGTACTCAATTTTTTGTAGACCTTATTAATTTAACTTATATCCATATATTGTTTAAGCAAAAATGAAAATCAAAACATTTTTAGTATATAATTGTCTGTATGAACACGGTATGATTCAAATTCAGCAGTAGATACATCTGCATTTATGTCAAAGATGACATCTACGAAATCTTTTATTAAATCAGGAAAATATCAAAGAGAATCAAGTTAGAACAAACCAATACGTTGCCGAGTTTGGTGGTGATGACAAAAGTGGATGAGAGAACCCCTTTGACTTGGCAATTGATTACATAGATAATTGAGTTTAGGTTTTAGGGGTCAAACATACAGTTTTAGAGTGGGAAAATGATTAATTCCAACTTCAACAATTTTCGTGTTTCCTTTTCCTAATTGAACATTGTTAGTACTTATTTCATCCCATACTAATAATTATTTCAAATAAATTATTTGAACTATCAAATTCAGACCGAAATTAACTTTGACCAAAATACAACAAAAATATAAAAAATTAGGAATATCCAAAAATATAAAAACTTAACCAAAAAAACAAAGAAAAGACTATAAACATCCAAAAATTCAAAAATATATTTGAAACCTCAAAAAATCTATAAATATTCAAAAAAAAATATATTCATATAACCATAAATTTTAGATATATTGATTACCAAAATTACCCAAAACCTCAAATATACGAAAAATCCCAAGAAAATAAAAATATGAAATTTTAAAATGTATAGGGATATGAAAAACATGTAATAAACTATATTATTCATGTATTTGATCAAGTAAAATAGCTATATGTAAATCTAAGTCATGTAATTTTTGACTTTTGAGCATCATTTATGTTCTGGCTTCTAACAGAAAACTGATTGTATATTCAAATAATAAAAATATATATGTTAGTTTTTTATGTATTACATTATATTTTTGAAATTTGTTTTTTTTTTTCATTTTTAGAGTTTTAGATATAGTTTTGGTTTTTGGATATATTTATGGGATGTTAGATATTTATAGTTTATTACAGATTTTTTGATATATTTTTATTTTGTTTATATTTTAGTATTTTTGAGTTTTCCGAAAGTATTTTGTTTTTTAGTAGATGGTTAACCAACATTATTTTGGTCAATCGATTTTAAATTGAATCCAATAAGTTCATGTAATTTTTTTGAAATAATTATTAGTGTGACATGAAATAAAGCACGGTAACAAAGTTTAAGTAGGAAAATGCACTTCGAAAATTGTTGAAACTGTAATTAACCATTTTCTATTTTAAGTCTAACGGTTTATAGTTTCTAAAGTTTCTTCTTGGTTTAAACTATAGAGTTCATAAAAATCTGTACCATATAATATATGATTCTAATTTTCAATAAAATTAAGGTTATTTTCGCAACCTCCTCCAAGGCCCCAACCCTCAAAAGATAAAGCAAACATTTATCATATAAATCTATTAAAGTAATATAAGTATTTCAAAAAGACCTAAAATATTTTTTTTGACAGGAAAAATAAAAAATGAAAAAACCAAAAAAAATCATTAAAGAGGTAAATGACAACTATATATTTACTTTATAAACACATACACACACACACATATATATATATATATATATAATTAAAAATTTAAATAAATATTGAAAATAGAAAATATTTTATTTCATTTGAAAAAAAATATTCAATATTCAAAATATCATTTTTCAAAATTTGTTTTTCATTGTTTTTTGAAATTTTGTTTTTAAATCCAATTTTATTTTCATTTTTTAAATTAAATGTTAAATCCAAAATTTAAAATCTAAACTCTAAGTATATAACCAAAAAGATATAAATACTTTTACTTTTTCAGTGAAATCTATTTTGATCATTTTGATATTGTGGAATATTTTATGATAATTTTTTTTGATGTTATATATAAGAGCATGATTAATACTAGTCTCTTAATTAGAGTTCTTAACTCATGATTTGACACTTTAAAAAAAAAATAATTTTGGCTAAAAAATGACTTTTATATCTCTTGTTTAGAAATGATTTTTAGTTTTTGTTAATTAAAAATAAAAACATATCTTAGCCGAAGTTAAGAACCAGTTAAGAGACTGGGTTAATCTGATCTAAAGTATTTATCTTTTTATAAAATATAAGAATCTAAAAATAGAAATACAACTGCTCTCTTTTTAATGTAAGGGCCTGAGTAATGAGAAGCCAACACACTTCACAACAAAAGCAGAAATTGAAGAAGTACCCTTCAACCATGTCATCGTTCTCTCATCTCAACCACTCTCTTTCATCGGCCATGGTCAAAGCAATATCAATACTTTTATACTATTTCATGATCATTCAACTTATTTACCTCATTGTCACTAATCCCATTTCAAATTATCATTCATTAGAATCATTACTTACACAACTAAAACTCTCACCAAATTGAATATTTTGTGGATAAATTACGGTTAAGATGAATAAATCTGCTTTCAAAAAAAAAAGAAGAAGAAATCTGAACACAAACATGTAATAGCATTAATATATAGAGACATTGGCACAGCCACAACATAAATGTAAGACACTTGCAATTGCATATTCCAATGTCTCTCCTCTGACCATCTTTGACCTTCGTCTTCTCTTTCCCATTGCCTCATTCTGCTTCCTTTACACACACTCTCTCTCAATAATCAAGTGAAACGACAGAAGATAGAAAGAGAGATTCGCGTGTTGTCATTTTAAAAATTATTTGTATATAGAGTTAAAACTTATACCCCCATACCTAGCTTTATCTGCATTTACTTCTCCTCTAACTCACCACGTTAAACATATATATACACAACCATATGCTCAGATTATATGTCTATATAGATAGATAGAGAGAGAGAGTCCCCATGCACCGTTCTTACCACCAATCATTCCTCTTCAACCAAAGGAACCAACAATTGTCTTAAATTCTCTATGTTTCCAACACTAGTCTCTCACTAATCACCTCAAGAAACTCAAGATACTTCATTCACTTTCATACATCTCTTGTTTCCTGAAGAAGAAGAAAGACGAAGGAAAAAAAAAGATGCAGCAAAGTTCTCTTCTTCTTGTTCTGCTCCTCCTCTGGTTTTCAATCGGGCCGGGTTTGGGTCAACCGGTTCAAAGTGACGATCTTCAAACTCTTCTCGAAGTGAAGAAGTCTCTTGTCACAAACCCAGAAGACGAAAACGTTCTCCAAAACTGGAATTCAGATGATCCCAATTTCTGCAACTGGACCGGTGTCATGTGCCGTGGTCGTGTCGTCATCGGTTTAAATCTCTCTGATTTTGACTTAACCGGTTCAATCTCTCCTTCGATTGGCCGGTTTAGTAACCTAATCCACCTCGATCTATCTTCCAACAGCCTCGTGGGTCCCATCCCAACAGCTCTCTCCAACCTCTCTTCATCTCTGGAAACTTTGCATCTCTTCTCTAACCAACTCAGCGGCGAGATTCCGAGTCAACTCGGCTCACTCTTGAACCTCAGGTCGTTAAAACTCGGAGACAACAATGACCTAATCGGATCAATCCCGGAGACGTTCGGTAACCTCGCCAATCTCCAGACGCTCGCATTGGCCAAGTGTAGACTCACTGGTCCAATACCGAGTCAACTCGGTCGACTCGTTAACCTCCAAGCTTTAATTCTACAACAGAACTACCTCGAAGGACCGATTCCGCCCGAGTTAGGAAACTGCACAACCCTCGTTTTGTTCACCGCGGCGTTGAATGGCCTCAACGGATCGTTACCGGCGGAGCTGAGTCGACTCGGAAACCTCCAGATACTCAATTTGGGAAACAACAGCTTCTCCGGAGAGATACCGAGTCAACTCGGTGACTTGCGCAGTCTCCAATACTTAAACTTGGTTGGTAACAGACTTCAAGGTTCAATTCCAAAGAGACTAACCGGTTTAGAGAATCTTCAAACCATTGATTTGTCCAACAACAATCTCACTGGAGAGATACATGAAGAGTTCTGGAACATGAACCAGCTTGAAGATTTGGTTCTAGCCAATAACCGTTTCTCTGGTTCATTACCAAAGAGCTTATGTTCTAACAACACAAGCTTGAAGCAATTGGTTTTGTCTGGAACTCAACTCTCCGGCGAAATTCCGGAGGAAATTAGCAAATGTCAGTCATTACAAGCGCTTGATCTGTCGAACAACACGCTCACTGGTCGAATCCCAGATTCATTGTTTGAGCTCGCTGAACTCACGGTTTTATATCTTCACAACAATACCTTGAAGGGTACGTTATCTCCGTCTATATCTAACCTAACGAATCTACAAGAGCTTGCTCTGTATCACAATGACTTGGAGGGAAAGTTACCTAAAGAAACCGGTTTCCTCAGCAAATTGGAAGTTCTGTATCTATNTATGTTTGGTAATCATTTCAGTGGAGAGATTCCTTCTTCTATTGGGAGATTAAAAGAGCTTACTCTTCTTCATTTGAGAGAGAACGAGTTCGTTGGTAACGTTCCCGCCACTTTAGGTAACTGTCACAAGCTGACGATTCTTGATTTAGCTGATAACCAGCTCTCCGGTTCGATTCCTTCCTCGTTCGGGTTCTTGAAGTCTTTAGAACAGTTGCACCTTTACAACAATTCTCTTCAGGGGAGTCTCCCGAGTTCACTTATCAACTTGAAGAATCTCACAAGGATCAACTTCTCAAGCAACAAGCTCAACGGCTCGATCAGTCCGTTGTGCGGTTCAAGCTCTTATCTCTCGTTTGATGTCACGGATAACGAGTTCGAGGGAGATATACCTCTTCAGCTAGGGAAGTCTCTGAGTCTCGACCGGTTAAGATTAGGGAAGAATCAGTTCACAGGAAGAATCCCTTGGACATTTGGGAAGATTAGTGAGCTGTCTTTGTTGGATGTCTCAAGCAACTCTCTTACAGGAAACATACCGTTAGAGCTTGGTTTATGTAAGAAGCTGACACACATTGATCTCAATGATAACTTTCTTTCAGGGGTTATACCTCCATGGCTTGGGAAGCTTCCATTGCTTGGTGAGCTCAAGCTTTCTTCTAACCAGTTTACCGGTTCACTCCCTAGTGAGATTTTCAACTTAACCAAGCTTCTTGTACTATCTCTTGATGGAAATTTACTTAACGGTTCGATCCCACAAGAGATTGGGAACTTGGAAGCTCTCAATGTACTTAACCTCGGAAAGAATCAGATATCAGGTCAGCTTCCTTCAGGAATAGGCAAGCTAAGCAAGCTTTACGAGCTCCGGTTATCTAGAAACATCTTGACTGGAAACATCCCTGTTGAGATTGGACAGCTACAAGATCTTCAAAGCGCTTTAGATCTCAGCTACAACAACTTCACTGGAGAGATTCCATCTACCATCTCGACGTTACATAAGCTTGAGTCACTTGATCTGTCTCATAATCACCTGGTCGGAACTGTTCCTGGACAGATAGGGGACATGAAGAGTTTAGTGTATCTCAACCTCTCTTATAACAACCTCGAGGGAAAATTGAAGAAACAGTTCTCTAAATGGCGATCAGATGCTTTTGTAGGCAATGCAGGTCTTTGTGGAAGCCCTCTTAGTCGTTGCAACAGAGCTGGTCTGAACAAGAAGCAGCGAGGTCTTAGCGCGAAAACCGTGGTTATAATCTCTGCGATATCTTCTTTAGCAGCGATTGCTTTGATGATACTTGTGACCGTGCTCTTCTTCAAGCAAAGTCTTGCTCTTTTCAAGAAAGGGAGAGGCGGAAACAGTGCATTCTCATCAAACTCTTCTTCTTCAGAAGCTCCTCTGTTTAGCCATGGAGGTGCAAAGTCAGATATAAAGTGGGAAGACATCATGGAAGCTACACATTACCTTGACGACGAGTTCATGATTGGATCAGGAGGGTCAGGAAAAGTTTATAAAGCCGATTTGAAGAATGGAGAGACCATTGCTGTGAAGAAGATTCTCTGGAGAGATGATTTGATGTCAAACAAGAGCTTTAACAGAGAAGTGAAGACACTTGGAACCATCAGACACAGACATTTGGTTAAGCTAATGGGTTACTGTAGTAGCAAAGCACAAGGTTTGAATATGTTGATTTATGAGTACATGGAGAACGGAAGCGTATGGGATTGGCTTCACGCTAAGAAGAAAGAGGTTCTTGATTGGGAAACAAGATTGAAAATAGCAGTTGGGTTGGCTCAAGGAGTAGAGTATCTTCATTTTGATTGTGTTCCTCCCATTATTCACCGGGATATCAAATCTAGTAATGTGCTTCTTGATTCCAACATGGAAGCACACTTGGGAGATTTTGGATTGGCCAAGATCCTAACTGAGAATACTGACACCAACACGGAATCAAATACTTTGTTTGCAGGCTCTTATGGCTACATTGCACCAGGTACATATATCTTTCTTGAGTTTCGTAATTTGTTTTTTCTACTGTTAAATAAGCTAATGTTTTATTTTGTTTCATAGAGTATGCTTACTCGTTGAAGGCGACTGAGAAGAGCGATGTGTACAGTATGGGGATAGTGTTGATGGAGATTGTGACTGGTAAAAAGCCAACAGAGGAAGTGTTTGATGAAGAGACGGATATGGTTAGATGGGTAGAGACAGTTCTTGAGTTGCCAGCAAGAGAGAAGCTGATTGATTCAGAGCTTAAACCGCTCTTGCCTTGCCAAGAAGAAGCAGCTTATCAGGTTCTTGAAATAGCAATTCAGTGCACAAAGACTTATCCTCAGGAGAGACCATCTTCAAGACAGGCTTGTGACTGTCTTCTCAATGTCTTCAACAATAGAGGTGCTGGTTATAGGGAGATGCAAAATGATTCCCAGAAATGATTTGCGTAGACATATTGATTTTGCGTTAAATAATATTATATGTACTAAGTAATCGTTAAAAACGTATGAAATAAGTGGCTTCATCGAGAAAAGTCATGTGATTGAGGTTTTGGTTTAGTGACTGGGGTTTGTACGGGCTACTCCGGTTAAGCGTCTTCTATTTATAATGGTTCTTATATAGCTTCCCAACCACCAAAATTGTTCTTACTACAAATCAAGAAACTGTCAGTAGTAATTCAAAAACAAATGTTATAAAAATATTTCTTTATCAGATATTTAAAAAAACTAAGACACATTTGGTTTTTAGTGAGTTACAATATAAAACAAGTTCTTATTGACTAGTGTTTTCTGGCTTATGTTTTTTTTTAAAAAATTGAAAAATGTATTTTTAGCTCTTATATAGTGTAGTTCTAGCTTATGTTGACTTAAAATCATTTTTAATACTACTTCCTGTTTTTTTTTTTTCATTTCTTTCCTTTGAATCCATGGTTCGATCAAGTTATCAACTATTAAAAAAAAAAACAAAGATATAACCATCTTTCTGTTCCAGTTTACCAGAATCCACTGATCCTTCATCCTTATGTTTCTCATTGGATATAAATTCCATCAATAGAATTGAATCAGTCCCTATAAACTTGCATACACATAATTAAGGCTAATCTAAGTAAAAGATTTAACCAAATTGAATATCTTAATGGGAAACAAGTATTCAAAAGTTTGAATTTTTCAAATCATATAACATATAGAAATGAATCGAGGCTGATTCATTTGTTTGAGGCAGCCCATTAACAAATTAACAAT
The DNA here is from genome assembly GCA_012274485.2 of Sinapis alba. NCBI lineage: Eukaryota > Viridiplantae > Streptophyta > Magnoliopsida > Brassicales > Brassicaceae > Sinapis > Sinapis alba. The sequence goes on along the minus strand of MU109636.1, from coordinate 2,483 downwards.
TAGCCATTTGTCTGTAATTCCTATTTTGAACAAGACAAACCTACTCTTTCTTCATTCAAATAAAAGTTCGGTTCGTACATAATAACTATGTTCCCATTTTTTAAGTACTTAATTATATTTTAAAATTTGTTTAAAAATACCCTAACTTGGTATAAAATCCAATAAAAATACATAAATCTGGTTTTTCAATTCAATTTATTTATCCTTATTGGAAAGAAAAAAAGAGTTCATGTCAAAAAGATATAATTACTTAGCATCTAATCAATAGTGGAAGATAAAATAACCATTTCAACTACAGATAAACCTTATATTAGCATTACAACTAGTCATAGAATATGAAATATATTATCTATATAAACAGATCAAATGTAGAGAGAAAGTCGTAATACACAACTTCTCCTCTAGATATTATCCTTTTGTTTCTATCCCGGCCTATTTAAAAATCCTCTGTTTTCATTTTGTTTCTGTTAACATAACAGTTTTCAGAAAGTCAATAATCTCTAATACTTTTATAATAACTAGAGAGACAGAGGAATTTAAGAAAATCAAAAAGATTTTTTTTTTGTTAAGATCATTATTATTGCTAGTTATAGTTTTCATTTTGTTCATGGAACACACTGATTAATTTCCTCCAAATTTTTTTTTGAATGTGTACAATTTTATTCATTACAAAGGTCATTTGTTATATCAGGTGCATCTAGTTTTAAATTTTCTTTTGGAACTTCCAACTTATTTTCAGTTATAGTTTTCATCTTTAGTTGTTATTGAGTGTAACAAAACAGAGCAGTTGTAGAAAATTAACAGAGGATTTTCTTATCTTTCGTTTGAAAAATGGCGTCTTTAGAAATGGTTCCGACAAAGATGTTCGAATGTGTCTCGAGTGATCGTAGCAAGAAAGATAAGGATCTCAAAGTTTTAGTCAGAGATCAATCCGAAAATGATTCTGGAAGTAAACAAGACAGAAAGAGCAAAGAGGTTCTTGAATGTTCCTCAAGATCCTCTGTTTCAGAAACAGAGGAGTCTCTGCAGATTATATCTTCTCCAGAGACCAATTCAAATCCATTTTATAATCTAGTTGAAACAGAGAACCCGTCAAGAAATGAGATCATGATGGGAGCTTCTTCTCTGGTTCAGATTTGGGAAGCTAGATCGAGACCCTCTAGCCCGACTCGAAACCAATCCCTTATTGATAGCAGGACGAGTTCTGCACTAAGCTTATTCTTTGAGTCTCTCAATGAGGAGGCAAGAAACAACGGTGAAGAAGTAGATTGGTGTTTACAGTCAAACATATCAGATTCTTGTGAGAAGGAGAGAGAATCAAGATGTTCACCTCCGTTGGTAAGGATAAGAGGACGGCAAGCATTTGAAGATTTCTTGATCATGATTCTGCGTGAAAGGAAAAAGTATCTCAAATGGATCGCTGGTCTCGCCGCGGTTTCTAAGTTCTCACCTCGTGGATGCGAGCGTCTTCAGGTACTTTTATTTGATCTGTAAACTGGTAATATCATAGTTTGGAGAAACTCTGCCAACTACACTTGAAGAATGCTAAAAAACTATAGAACAAACTTAATTCACAAGCATAAGCTTCCAAGGTTTTTGGGTTGCTCTGTTTTTACCTATAAGGTTTCTCCTTTATAGCTTAAAACACAAAGGTTACACACATGATGTACAAACGTTTTTTCTTTGAATGAATTTAACATCATATTCAAAAAAAAGAAGAAGATAAATACATGTTCCTAAAGTTTTAACTAGGTAATTTCCCGCACTTGTGCGTCTAATATATATCCAACAATATTAAATCTAACATATGTTTTCGTATTTAAATTTTTCATCAGGGTGATAATTAATGTAAAAAAAAATTATGTGAATGAATAATTTACAGTTTTAAGATCTGTATTTGTACTACGTCCATTCTAATGACATTTTACTGGTGGAGTGGAATTTAAGTCACTGTAGATTGCCATGAGGTTTGGTTACTTTGATTTGTCACATTCGTTTTTGTTGTTGTTTAGTACATGCTTAGGATCAGATCTTTTGAAAGGTGCATTGCGATCCGAGAAAGACATCTGTTTAAATCAGCAAAACGGTCTTCGAGAGGGTCTGGTGTGATGAATCTCAGGTGTTTATTATTAATGTTCTTCAGGTTGTTTTTTCACAGCCTTTAAACCAATTCATCAATTACAATCACAATGCACTGATAGGTACAAGACATATACTGGGAAGCCGAAAATCGCCAATAAAGCTACAAAAGAAGGAGAAGGGTCAGGAGAAACTACAGAGAAAGGTGTTGTAATGGGAAGTGTAGAAACAAACAATACATTGAGTATCGCGGAGAAAGTGAAACTGTTGGACTCTAAGGAGAGTAGCAATATGAGAATAACTATGGGGAAAGATAAAAACGAGGGAACAGCTGCAAGAAGTGGTATTGATGTGGAGGTCACTGATGGATATAGAGTCAATCCTCAAGAGGTTACATCAATGAT
>MU109635.1:3783-14808 GCA_012274485.2 Sinapis alba | reverse complement strand
ATGACAATCCCCACAGACCAAGTACCTTTGGGAAGTCTTCAGCTACAAAAACGACCTCAAGCAAACATGCTCCAACAATTAATTAAAATTCATGAAAACTCCTGATAATTCCCCACTAAGAGATTCCCATAATCAGAATCCAATGAATCGACCCAGACCATATGGATTCTGATCATGATCAGTCCATTCAGTCAAAATTGACATCATCAAATCAATTCCGAAAAACTAATTATAATTCATGATAAATCACCACTAAGGGATTCCCAAAAGGGTTTCCACAAATTTGGCCTAGATCATATAGATCTCGGCCATGATCAGTCCGGCCAAGGGCCAAGGACTATGTTCCTGAACCGGCCAAGGCCTTGGTTCAGTGCCTCCATGTCTTAGGAGTATGCTCCTCTGGAGTCAAGTCCTATCATGGAATAATAATTCCCATCATATCCTAAGTCAAACAATCAACCACCCCACATGACTCAGAACTGATGAGTCTTCACACTTACCTAACCGGCCATGGAACCATGTCCCAATGGAACCGATTAATCTTGCTCTTACAACCGGTGCATCCTTTAATCAATCATATCAGACACCTTTATCCATCATCTATGGATCAGGTCGTCTATCCTTGCCCATGATCAGATCACACACGGCCTTCCTTGTATAAACACACCGGCTCCAAACTTGTGGTCCATGCCCACAAGTACTAGCCTTGCTCATCTCCCTTGCTTGTTGGTGGTTCCAAACAAATGGGACCTTGCACTCCACATGTTTCCTCTGATACTAGGACCCTCATGTGTCTCATCAGTGGGCCGGATCAATGGTTCACACCATGATCAAATCCAACATCAACCCATGATCCTCCATGGATCCTATCCAATGAACATCATCTAACTATCAACAATATATGGTCTTCAAGGGTCGTGCCTTAATTGGCCTCCACAGCTCCACAAGAGATAGACATATAAACTAGAAAGTAATCATAAACATGTTACCTTGGTCCTTGATGTTTGTAGATCTTGTGCCATCCCTTATCAAGTGCGGCCTTTATCTTCCAGAGTACAACTCCACCAAGTCTTATCACATACCTCCTGTATTGATAAGATCCAATCAAGGGTCGCACCAAAGTTCCTATCCATGGAACTCCCATGAAACCAGTTTCTGCACTGCATCCGCCTTCAAGGCTGTCTTGGCCGTTGAGAATGGAGTCCGACCTTCTCCGTTCTCTCCTTACAATTTGCATGTGTTCCTAGAACACATAGAAAGCCTAGGACGTGTTCATCCATGATCAAATTCTACCCAAGGGTCGTGCATAACTTCCCCCTTTTTTTGCCCATGAAACTGTCTTCTACAGACATCTGCCTTCAAGGCTGTCTCAACCATTGGAATTGAATTCATGGATATTTGCGTGTGTTTTAAGGATAAATAACGAATCCCTGGCGTGCCTTCAAACCCACGGCCTTCACTGAACAATCATCCTTACCGGATTCACTGAACAATCCCAAACAAGCAATATCAACCTTGTTATGGGTTGATCTCTCTTTCCCTTTCTCCTCTTGTCTCTCTGGAGTTTTCTCTCTGTTTCCTATGAACAATGATGGCAATTTTCGTGCCCAGAGTCCCATATATATAGAAGAAGGCGTGGGTAACTGCCTTGGCCGAATGGGTGCCATTTGGAAGGCTAAGGGGCACATCTTGCTCCCTTTGCACCCCATCGACCATAACTGCCTCCCTTGCCACCCCTTGGCCAATAACTGTCCCCTGGCAGATCCCCCACGAGACTAGACCCAATCCCCAGTCCCTGCACCAAGCACATGGACCACCTGATCCATTTCCCCAATGGCCGGACCACACTGCCCATCCACCTGACCCGACCACAGCCCGGACTGGTCCAACTGCCCAAGACCCTAACACTACTCCCAGCTGAGATGAGCTGAATACTAGCTGGTTGAGCTTCATCCGGACCTTGTCCAGCTACCGGATTAGTTGTCCAGCTCTCTTTAGCTTACCTCTTCCTTGTTTTGGTTCAGTCTCAGCTTCCTGAATCCGTTGACCTTACTTCAAGGACATGACACACTTGTGTTTAGGTCACATGACCTGATTAGTGCGTCTCCTATCATCATGGACGATCCTAACAATCATATCCCGTATCGGGGACATGACAGATATGATCAGCCTTATCCGTACCGAATTGAAGGATTTTACTCAATGAACCATGGACTGTCCAAACTAGTCCCATCAGTACATGAAAAATGACTCTTAAGTACTGATAGGCTGACACGATCAGCCATCCGTACTGCCTGAAAGGACCAAGGACTGTCCAGACTGGTCCATCAGGACATGAAAAATCAACCCATACATACTGGTAGGCTGATTTGATCAGCATTAACCGTACTGAATGGAAGGATTAAACCCATTGGACCATGGACTATCCGGAATAATCCCATCCGTACAAGAAAATGACCCATACATACTGATAGACTGATACGATCAGCCATATGTACTGCCTGGAAGGACCAAGGACTGTCCAGACTGAACCATCAGGGCATGAAAAATCGACCCATACGTACTGATACGTTGATATGATCATCCTTATCCGTACAGAATGGAAGGATTTAACACAACAGTCAATGGACAGTCCAGACTAGTCCCATAACTACATCAAAAATGACCCATATGTACTGATAGGCTGATACGACCAGCCATCCGTAATGCCTGGAAGGACCAAGGACTGTCAATACTGGTCCATCTAGCCATGAAAAATTGACCCACACGTACTTATAGGCTGATATGATCAGCCTTATCCGTACTGAATTGAAGGATTTAACTCAACGGACCATGGACTGTCCAGACTGGTCCCATTAGTACATGTAAAATGACCCATACATACTGATAGGCTGATAAAATCAGCAATCAGTACTGCCTAGAAGGACCAAGCACTGTACAGACTGGTCCATCAGGCCATGAAAGATCGACCCTTATGTAATGATAGGCTGATTTGATCATCCTTATACGTAATGAATGGAAGGATTTAACTCAACATACCATGGACTGTCCAAACAGGTCCCATCAGTACATTAAAAATGACCCATACGTACTGATAGTCTGATACGATCAGCCATCCGTACTGCCTGGATGGACCAAGCACTGTCCAGACTAGTCCACCAGGACATTGAAAATCGACCTATACGTACTGATAGGCTGATATGATTAGCCTTCACCGTACTGAATGGAATGATTTAAGTCAACGGACCATGGACTGTCCAGACTGATCCCATCAGTACATGAAAAATGACTCTTACGTACTGCTAGGCTGATACGATCAGCAATCCCTACTGCCTAGAAGGACCAAGGACTGTTCAGACTGAACCATCAGGCCATGAAAAATCGACCCATATATACTGATAGGCTGATATGATCAGCCTTATCCGTACTGAATGGAATGATTTAACTCAACAAACCATGGACAGTCCTGACTGGTCCCATCAGTACATGAAAAATGACCCATACGTATTGATAGGCTGATACCATCAGCCATTCGTACTGCCTGGATGGACAAAGGACTGTCCAGACTGGTCCATCAGGCCATAAATAATCGACCCGTACATACTGGTAGGCTGATTTGATCAGCTTTAACCGTACTGAATGGAAGGATTTAACCCATTGGACCATGAACTATACGGACTAATCCTATCCGTACAAGAAAATGACCCATACATACTGATACACTAATACGATCAGCCATCTGTACTGCCTGGAAGGACCAAGGACTGTCCAGACTGAACCATCAGACCATGAAAAATCGACCCATACGTACTGATAGGCTGATATGACCAGCCGTATCCGTACCGAATTGAAGGATTTTACTCAACGAACCATGGACTGTCCCGACTGGTCCTATCAGTACATGAAAAATGACTCTTACGTACTGATAGGCTGATACGATCAGCCATTCGTACTGCTTGAAAGGACCAAGGACTGTCCAGAATGGTGCATCAGGCCATGAAAAATCGACCCATACGTACTGATAGGCTGATATGATCAGCCGTAACCGTACTGAATGGAAGGATTTAACTCATTGGACCATGGACTGTACGGACTAATCCCATCCGTACATGAAAAATGACCCATACATACTGATAGGCTGATATAATCAGCCATCTGTACTGCCTTGAAGGACCAGGGACTGTCCACACTGGTCCATTGGGCATGAAAAATCGACCCATACGTACTGATACATTGATATGATCATCCTTATTCGTACTTAATTGATGGATTTAATACAACATTCCATGGACAGTCCAGACTGGTCCCATAAGTACATGAAAAATGACCCATACGTACTGATAGGCTGATATGATCATCCATCCGTAATGCCTTGAAGGACCAAGGACTGTCCAAAGTGGTCCATCTGTCCATGAAAAATTGACCCACACGTACTGATAAGCTGATATGATCAGCCTTATCCGTACTGAATTGAAGGATTTAACTCAACGGACCATGGACTGTCTGGACTGGTCCTATTAGTACATGAAAAATGACCCATACATACTGATAGGCTGATACAATCAGCCATCAATACTGCCTGGAAGAACCAAGCACTGTACAGGCTGGTCCATCAGGCCATGAAAGATCGACCCTTACGTAATTATAGGCTGATTTGATCATCCTTATCCGTAATGAATGGAAGGATTTAACTCAACAGACCATGGACTGTCCAAACAGGTCCCATCAGTACGTGAAAAATGACCCATACGTACTGATAGTCTGATACGATCAGCCATCCGTACTGCCTGGATGGACCAAGCACTGTCCAGACTGGTCCACCAGGCCATTGACAATCGACCCATACGTACTGATAGGCTGATATGATCAGCCTTCACCGTACTGGATGGAATGATTTAAGTCAACGGACCATGGACTGTCCAGACTGGTCCCATCAGGACATGAAAAATGACTCTTACGTACTGATAGGCTGATACGATCAGCCATCCCTACTGCCTAGAAGGACCAAGGACTGTCCAGACTGAACCATCAGGCCATGAAAAATCGACCCATACATACTGATAGGCTGATATGATTAGCCTTATCCGTACTGAATGGAAGGATTTAACTCAACAAACCATCGACAGTCCTGACTAATCCCATCAGTACATGAAAAATGACCCATACGTATTGATAGGCTGATACCATCAGCCATTCGTACTGCCTGGATGGACAAAGGACTGTCCAGACTTCTCCATCATGCCATAAATAATCGACCCATACATACTGGTAGGCTGATTTAAACAGCTTTAACCGTACTGAATGGAAGGATTTAACCCATTGGACCATGGACTATACGGACTAATTTAAACAGATACGATCAGCCATTTGTACTGAGTGGAAGGACCAAGGACTGTCAAGACTGGTCCATCTGGCCATGAAAAATCGACCCACACGTACTGATAGGCTGATATGATCAGCCTTATCTGTGCTGAATTGAAGGATTTAACTCAACAGACCATGGACTGTCCAGACTGGTCCCATTAGTACATGAAAAATGACCCATACATACTGATAGGCTGATAAAATCAGCAATCAGTACTGCCTAGAAGGACCAAGCACTTTACAGACTGGTCCATCAGGCCATGAAAGATCGAGCCTTACGTAATGATAGGCTGATTTGATCATCCTTATCCATACGGAATGGAAGGATTTAACTCAACAGACCATGGACTGTCCAAACAGGTCCCATCAGTACATGAAAAATGACCTATACGTACTGATAGTCTGATACGATCAGCCATCCGTACTGCCTGGATGGACCAAGCACTGTCCAGACTGGTCTACCAGGCCATGAAAAATCGACCCATACGTATTGATAGGCAGATATGATCATCCTTCACCGTACTGAATGGAATGATTTAACTCAACGGACCATGGACTGTCCAGACTGGTCCCATCAGTACATGAAAACTGACTCTTACGTACTGATAGGCTGAAATAATTAGCCATGCGTACTGCCTGGATGGACCAAGGACTGTCCACTGTGGTCCATCAGGCCATGAAAAATCGACCCATAAGTATTGGTAGGCTGATATGATCAGTTTTATCCGTAATGAATGGAAGGATTTAATTCAACATACCATGGACTGTCTTGACTAATCCCATCAGTAAATGAAAAATTACCCATACGTACTGATAGGCTGATACGACCAGACATCCATACTGCCTGGATGGACCAAGCACTGTCCAGACTGGTCCACCAGGCCATTGAAAATTGACCCATACGTACTGATAGGCTGATATGATCAGCCTTCACCGTACTGAATGGAATGATTTAAGTCAACGGACCATGGACTGTCCAGACTGGTCCCATCAGTACATGAAAAATGACTCTTACGTACTGATAGGCTGATACGATCAGCCATCCCTACTGCCTAGAAGGACCAAGGGTTGTCCAGACTGAACCATCATGCCATGAAAAATCGACCCATACATACTGATAGGCTGATATGATCAGCCTTATCCGTACTGAATGGAAGGATTTAACTCAGCAAACCATGGACAGCCTGACTGGTCCCATCAGTACATGAAAAATGACCCATACGTATTGATAGGCTGATACCATCAGCCATTCGTAGTGCCTGGATGGACAAAGGACTGTCCAGACTGGTCCATCAGGCCATAAATAATCGACCCACACATACTGGTAGGCTAACTTGATCAGCTTTAACCGTACTGAATGGAAGGATTTAACCCATTGGACCAAGGACTATACGGACTAATCCCATCCGTACAAGAAAATGACCCATACATACTGATACACTAATATGATCAGCCATCTGTACTGCCTGGAAGGACCAAGGACTATCCAGACTGAACCATCAGACATGAAAAATCGACCCATACGTACTGATAGGCTGATATGATCAGCCTTATCCGTACCAAATTGAAGGATTTTACTCAACGAACCATGGACTGTCCAAACTGGTCCCATCAGTACATGAAAAATGACTCTTACGTACTTATAGGCTGATACGATCAGCCATCTGTACTGCTTGAAAGGACCAAGGACTGTCCAGAATGGTCCATCAGGCCATGAAAAATTAACCCATATGTACTGATAAGCTGATATGATCAGCCTTAACGGTACAGAATGGAAGGATTTAACTCAATGGACCATGGAGTGTCCGGACTGGTCCCATTAGTACATGAAAAATGACCCATACATACTGATAGGCTGATACAATCAGCCATCAATACTACCTGGAAGGACCAAGCACTGTACAGACTTGTCCATCAGGCCATAAAAGATCAACCCTTAGGTAATGATAGGCTGATATGATCATCCTTATCCGTACTGAATGGAATGATTTAACTCATCAGACCATGGACAGTCCAAACTGGTCCCATCAGTAAATGAAAAATGACCCATACGTATTGATAGTCTGATACGATCAGCCATCCGTACTGCCTGGATGGACCAAACACTGTCCAGACTGGTCCACCAGGCCATGAAAAATCACCCATACGTACTGATAGGCTGATATGATCATCATTCACTGTACTGAATGGAATGATTTAACTTAACGGACCATGGACTGTCCAGACTGGTCCCATCAGTACATGAAAACTGACTCTTACGTATTGATAGGCTGATATGATCAGCCATTCGTACTTCCTGGATGGACCAAGGACTGTCCACAGTGGTCCATCCGGCCATGAAAAATTTACCCATAAGTATTGTTAGGCTGATATGATCAGTGTTATCAGTACTGAATGGAAGGATTTAATTCAACATACCATGGACTTTCCAGAATTGTCCCATCAGTACATGAATAATGACCCATACGTATTGATAGGCTGATACGATCGGACATCCGTACTGCCTATAAGTACCAAGGACTGTCAAGACTAGTCCAACAGGCCATGAAAATCGACCCATATGTACAGATAGGCTGATATGATCACCCTTATCTCTACTGAATGGAAGGACTTCACTTAACGGACCATGGACTGTCTGACCTAGTCCCATATGTACATGAAAAATGGCCCATACGTACTGATAGGCCAATACCATCAGCCATCCGTACTGAGTGGAAGGAACAAGGATTGTCCAGACTGGTCCATCAGGCCATGAAAAATCGACCAATACGTACTGATAGGCTGATATGATCAGCCTTATCCGTACTGAATGGAATGATTTAACTCAACAGACCATGGACAGTCTGGACTGGTCCCTTCAGTACATGAAAAATAAACAATACGTACTTGAAGGCTGATACGATCAGCCATCCGTAATCCCTGGAAGGACCAAGGACTGTCCAGACTGGTCCATCAGGCCATGAAAAATTTACCCACAAGTACTGATAGACTGATATGATCAGCCTTATCCGTACTGAATTGAAGGATTTAACTCAACGAACCTTGGACTGTCCAGACTGGTCCCATCAGTACATTAAAATTGGCCCATATGTACTGATAGGCTGATACCATCAGCCATCCATACTGCCTGGATGGACCTAGGACTGTCCAGACTGGGCCATCAGGCTATGAAAAATCGACCCATACGTATTGATAGGCTTATATGATCAGCCTTCACCGTACTGAATGGAATGATTTAATACAACGAACCATGGATTGTCCAGACTGGTCCCATCAGTACATAAAAACTTACTCTTACGTACTGATAGGCCGATACGATCAGCCATCCGTACAGCCTGGATGGACAAAGGACTGTCCACAGTGGTCCATCAGCCCTTGAAAAATCGACCCATAAGTATTGATAGGCTGATATGATCAGTGTTGTCCGTACTGAATGGAAGGATTTAATTCAACTTACCATGGACAGCCTGACTGGTCCCATCAGTACATCAAAAATGACCCATACGTATTGATAGGCTGATACCATCAGCCATTCGTACTGCCTGGATGGACAAAGGACTGTCCAGACTGGTCCATCAGGCCATAAATAATCGACCCCTACATACTGGTAGGCTGATTTGATCAGCTTTAACCGTACTGAATGGAAGGATTTAACCCATTGGACCATGGACTATACGGACTAATCCCATCCGTACAAGAAAATGACCCATACATACTGATACACTAATATGATCAGCCATCTGTACTGCCTGGAAGGACCAAGGACTGTCCAGACTGAACCATCAGACCATGAAAAATCGACCCATACGTACTGATAGGCTGATCTGATCAGCCTTATCCGTACCGAGTTGAAGGATTTTACTCAACAAACCATGGACTGTCCAGACTGGTCTCATCAGTACATGAAAAATGACTCTTACGTACTGATAGGCTGATATGATCAGCCATCCGTCCTGCTTGAAAGGACCAAGGACTGTCCAGAATGGTCCATCAGGCCATGAAAAATTGACCCATATGTACTGATAGGCTGATATGATCAGCCTTAACCGTACAGAATGGAAGGATTTAACTCATTGGACCATGGACTGTACGGACTAATCCCATCCGTACATGAAAAATGACCCATACATACTGATAGGCTGATATGATCAGCCATCTGTACTGCCTTGAAGGACCAGGGACGGTCCACACTGGTCCATCAGGGCATGAAAAATTGACCCATACGTACTGATACATTGATATGATCATCCTTACTCGTACTTAAAGGATGGATTTAATACAACAGTCCATGGACAGTCCAGACTGGTCCCATAAGTACATGAAAAATGACTCATACGTATTGATAGGCTGATACGATCAGCCATCCGTAATGCCTTGAAGGACCAAGGACTGTCCAGAGTGGTCTATTTGTCCATGAAAAATTAACCCATAACGTACTAATAAGCTGATATGATCAGCCTTATCCATACTGAATTGAAGGATTTAACTCAACGGACCATGGACTGTCCGGACTGGTCCCATTAGTACATGAAAATGACCCATACATACTGATAGGCTGATACAATCAGCCATCAATACTGCCTGGAAGGACCAAGCACTGTACAGACTTGTCCATCAGGCCATAAAAGATCAACCCTTAGGTAATGTTAGGCTGATATGATCATCCTTATCCGTACTGAATGGAAGGATTTACCAAAACAGACCATGGACAGTCCAAACTGGTCCCATCAGTACATGAAAAATGACCCATACGTACTGATAGTCTGATACGATCAGCCATCCGTACTGCCTGGATGGACCAAACACTGTCTAGACTTGTCCACCAGGCCATGAAAAATCACCCATACGTACTGATAGGCTGATATGATCATCCTTCACTGTACTGAATGGAATGATTTAACTTAACGGACCATGGACTGTCCAGACTGGTCCCATCAGTACATGAAAACTGACTCTTACGTATTGATAGGCTGATACGATCAGCCATTCGTACTTCCTGGATGGACCAAGGACTGTCCACAGTGGTCCATCAGGCCATGAAAAATTGACCCATAAGTATTGTTAGGCTGATATGATCAGTGTTATCAGTACTGAATGGAAGGATTTAATTCAACATACCATGGACTGTCCAGAATTGTCCCATCAGTACATGAAAAATGACCCATACGTATTGATAGGCTGATACGATCGGACATCCGTACTGCCTAGAAGTACCAAGGACTGTCAAGACTGGTCCAACAGGCCATGAAAATCGACCCATATGTACAGATAGGCTGATATGATCACCCTTATCTCTACTGAATGGAAGGACTTCACTTAACGGACCATGGACTGTCTGACCTAGTCCCATATGTACATGAAAAATGGCCCATAAGTACTGATAGGCTAATACCATCAGCCATCTGTACTGCCTGGATGGACCAAGGACTGTCCAGACTGGTCCATCAGGCCATGAAAAATCAACCCATACGTACTGATAGGCTTATATGATCATATGTATCCGTACTGAATGGAAGGATTTAACTCAACGGACCATGGACTGTCCAGACTAATCCTATCAGTACATGAAAATAACCCATACATTTGATAGGCTGATACGATCAACCATTAGTACTGAGTGGAAGGAACAAGGATTGTCCAGACTGGTCCATCAGGCCATGA
>MU109632.1:0-14863 GCA_012274485.2 Sinapis alba | reverse complement strand
CTGTCAGTCATGCTTTGAAAGTTTGCTGGTACACAAACATTGCTACCCAAGAGTTTATCATATCAATCATGCTTAAATGACAATTCTTGTTCTTCCTTCTATCAAACTTTTTCTGAGTGAAAAGTTCATTTATAATTACTGATTAGAAACTAACAAATCGTGTGCTCATAGGCTAGATGGCCAAAACAATTAGTTAAATAAACTAACTCGGTGGTTAAACCAAACAAGACATTGTCAGATCCCAAGAAGCCGAAATGTATGTGCTAATTCACTAGCAAAAGAGAATAGGACCAGAGACATAATATTTTTTCATGTAATTAAACCAGAAATGGTCGGATAGAGTTGTTATTCTAATTAATCTTTTTTTTATTACCAAAACTTGGTTTAATCATATGATGTTCGCAGAAGAAAATGCTCTATATCTCATTGGAGTAGATGCACTTATCCAACGAGCTGACGGAGATTATGATTTTCCGACGCAGCTATCACTCTTTCTTTATCACTACAACAACAAAAAAAAGTCCTCAATGCATCAATGTTCATAGCAAAAGGACAACATTTTCGACCAATGTAATAGGACTAAAGCTGAAACATAGGATCAGCTAATGATAAGAACAAAGTTTTATGGCATCCACAATTCCACATAGAGTTGTTACGGTTTAAAAGAGAGCACATATGACTTAGTGGGCTTAAACCATCTCAGAAAAGACAGTTGTATTGGATATCAATGAAACGTCTTTACCTGAATTTTTCATCGGCGTGAGAACCAGGAGACACGTGGAAGTTTCTCATTATTGACCACATTTGGGAAAGATTCTAAACCAATCAGAAGGTGTAGAGGTGAGATGTGCAAAAGAAAATGGTGACACGTGGAAGTTTCTCAATTAGGAAAAGCCTCTGAGTAAGACAGAAGGTTAGAGGAGTTCAGCTCACCATCATCATAACGAACGAGATCGGAGACTTGGAGAGTTTGAGGGAGAAAGAGATGATAAAGGCGGTGATGATGATGAATACACAAGGAAAGCCACGCCTAGCCAAATTCTACGACTTCTTGGTCCGTCCGGTGCCTCTGATACATAGTTCTTAAAATTTTCAAAATTGGATCTAAATTCTCAGATTTGGATTTTTTGGTATTTTAGGCTGTAGAGAAGCAACAAGAGCTCATCCGCGGCGTGTTTTCAGGTTTAAAAAAAAAAATCCCAGATTTCAATCAAACAATTGATCTTAATATATTTTGTGCGTGTGTTAACAGTGTTGAGCAGTAGACCTGAGAACGTAAGCAACTTTCTGGAGATTGATTCATTGTTTGGTCCGGTAAATGGCTTCTTCATCCATTTTTTAAGAAAATCTCAAAAGACTTTGTGATTGTATTTTGATGTTTTGGTGATGGTTTTTGCAGGATTCTCGGCTTGTGTACAAACACTATGCTACTCTCTATTTTGTGCTTGTTTTTGATGGATCAGAGAATGAGCTTGCTATGCTTGATCTCATTCAAGGTATGTTTTAGTGTTTACAGAGAATGATACTGACTCTAGGCTTCTTCTCACCAAACTGATGTTTAGAAAAAAAATGATTGATTGCCTATTCTGTTGCTCCTTGGTTTTCCAGCCTCTTTAAATGCATCTTTCAAAGTATGATGATGACTTTGTTTTTGATTCTTTCGTTGTAGTTCTTGTTGAAACACTGGATAAATGCTTCAGCAATGTCTGTGAACTCGACATTGTGTTCAACTACAGCAAGGTAACTGGTGTTACGCTGAATAGTTTTCCCACCACTTTTTGGATATTAACATGATATAAGGAAAACGTGTTATTAGGTTGTGAATTTGTGTCATCTGTCTTTCTTTGGTTCACAATATTGCAGATGCACACAGTGTTAGATGAGATTGTGTTCGGAGGACAGGTACTGGAAACTAGGTCCGATGAAGTCATCAAAGCTGTTCAAGATATATCAAAGTAGCTCCCTCTTTCTTTCTCTACTGTTGTTTACATTTGTGGTGTGTGGAGATATTAACAGATTCACTTTCGGGCATTTGTGTAGATTAGAAGCTGCCTCAAACTCGATTTCACTTGTCCCCAAGTCTGTTTCCGGGTGGCGAGGAGGCCGATAGCTTCAAAACATGCGTGAACCGTGACAGAGAAGAACAAGAAGTCAGATTCCAAACTATGTTAAAAATGTGTTTTTCAGGTCTCGAGAAATACTTCAATCACATTTTGTAATTCGTTTCTTCTTTTAATGTTCTGTTTATATGTTGTTTTCTCCTCTTGGCTCTTGTTCTGCGACTCCCAGCGTCTAATGTTTGCTTGAAAATGTTAGTCAATGCGCACCAACGTAAGTGGGCCTGAGAATCGTAATTGTAGAATTGAACTGCACGCTGTTTAGCAATATAAAAAACGGCTAAAAGTTGATGGCTAGAAACGTGAGGTGGTGAGTAGAATAGAAGATTAATGTATAAATATCATTCTGCTTGAAGATAATAATATAAAATGTAGGAAGACTGAAGATTCGAAAATGGTTGAAGTGCCAATTCATATCAAAATATCATTCTGCTTTTTGTAATTCCATGATCAATCCCTGTATTTTTCATTGACAAGCTTTTACTACCCATTAGATATATGCAGGATCTACCCATGATAATATATCTAACTTCCCATAAATATTTTGATTCTTTCTTTTATGTGTGTATCATATTAAATTTTAAATTAGTTTGTTGACAAATAGTTTTGTAGCAATATATTTTAAGATGTTTTTTAAAAGGCAGTATATTTTTAAGAAAATAATATAATTGTTTCACTAAATTCAAACATTGAAAATTATTTAAAATGATAACTATAACAATTTCAACCAACGTTTAGTCCAGATGATATCAATTAAATTCTTCAAAAATTGAATCCGTGTACTAAAAATATATATTATAAATCGTTAGTAGACTAGTAGTTTTCACTTGTTGAAGAGTTATCATACATACCTAGCCGATATATAGATCTAATTAATACTCTTACATGTAAAGTTATTTAACTATTTTTTGTTCACTCGAAATTCTATCACAATTTTTATACGTTAAAGAATTCCATAAACAGACTATTTGATAGTTACATTTATTCTAGGAAATTAATATGGTGGTAAAAGTCCAGATGATACTCTTCGTTTTATTGGTCAACGAAAATATAGACCATCCTCTTACCTCTACTTTAGAAAATCTTGACAACTATTATAAATATATAAACAACAATATTTTGCGTTATTATAAAATTAGAAATCCCCCTTATAATGATTGTTCATTTTAAGAACGCATACCATTAAACATACAAACAGANTGACCAAAAAAAAAATTCTGTTTGTATGTTTAATGGTATGCGTTCTTAAAATGAACAATCATTATAAGGGGGATTTCTAATTTTATAATAACGCAAAATATTGTTGTTTATATATTTATAATAGTTGTCAAGATTTTCTAAAGTAGAGGTAAGAGGATGGTCTATATTTTCGTTGACCAAACATACAAACAGAATTTTCAAACAAAAATAAAAGAGAAAGCAGAATCCATCAAAAGGGCAGAGAGAAAGAGACATTCTAGATTTCTAGTTGTGTTTTGTAACTTTTGAGGGATGTCCCGATTCTCAATTAGCGGGACTCCAATACCAAGACATACTAAACATTTAATTAAATTAGTTGTTCTCTACTTATCATTTGATTGCTTTACATGTATGCATGCATGCATGCAAAGTTGAGAACTAAATCTCGCGGCTCGTGTCCACGTCGCACAAACCGATTAGAGCACCATTAAGGGGAGTTGCTTATTTTAGGGTTGCTTAGGGAATTTTTTTTTTTTTTATATTTTGAAAAAAAAAAAAATTAAAGGAACCAATTGCGGGCCGCCACGTGTTAGTGGGGCCCGCAAATAGTTCAAGCAACCAGCTCTTATGGAGCTTAAATAAGCTCCTCTTCTTCCCCTCTCTCTTCCTTTTTCTCCTAAGCAACTCCCTAAGCACTCCCCATTAAAGATGCTCTTAACGACAAACTGATTAATTCAAGTGATCGACTCGTCGTCACCAAAACACGATCTCCTCTCTCTCTTCAGGGTTCTTCGAACTCGCACAAAAATTTGTGGGAGTGGTGTAGGTCCCACCAATCCGCGAAACTGACTTTTATATGAATTTTTTTTTTTTGCCAAATGCTTTTTTTAACCACTAACTTTATTTATTTATGTATTACACAAACTTGCAAATAAGAAAAACATTACATATTTAGTAAGACAGAACAACATCACAAAGGAAGTAAAGTTTGAAGAAGAGCTGACTGTTCTTCGAGCTTCATATATAAGAATATGATTAACTTGGAATTCTTAGGATTTCTTAGGATGAGGTGTGAATGTAATTTAAAAACTAATTTTTAAATTATAATAAAAATTTCACCTTAAAAACCACAGATTAATCATGCTCTAATAACAAACATGTCCATTTCCTTACGTCTACTTGTTCTCAATCTCTTATGATTTTCAAAACTTGTTGTTGATGGGAGCGTATTGATCACAGGGTAGTTAGGACATCATTATTGGTGGGACTGAGAAAAATCTTTTAAAGGTTTTTTTTTTTTGTTCGGGAAAGACTAAAGAACAACTCTTAGATAAAAACTTTTTCCAAGTTTTCACCTTCCATTTTTGTGCATTCCCCCTTTAAGAGCTCCCTTAAAGAATACCAATAATGATGGCCTTACACTACAAAAAAAGAGGTAGATTGTATCACTTAAATTGAATCACAAAAATAAGTGATTTTATTTTAAATTACTTATTTACAAATGATACAAAATATATAATTTAAAATCAATTATTATAATTGATGTTGTTATTAGCTAATTTAACATTATTTCATAAAAATGATATACTTTTTATTATTTTGTATCATTTTGACAGAAATGATATTACTACATACATTTATATCAATTATATAATTGATACAATTATTTTTATGGCTAACACCATTTATTAAATTGATACAAAACTTACATCAATAATAAACTGATACTAACAAAAAAAATATGTAACTAAATTTTTGTTTTGCATTAGTTTAATATAAGCGATTTTATTTTATTCTAATTTGCATCATTTAAACAGTTGTTTTAATATAAAATTTATCCTAAAAATCATCCTATATTTACGAGATAAATTTCTAGTTTTGTGGCTTTGACTTCTTTTTTTTTTTGTGGTTTTAATTAAATTTCCCCATGATCTTCTGTAACTGTTTATCTTAACATGTTAAGAGCATGTTATTCTCTACCAAATTTTTCATTCTTCCGTCCATCTTCCTCTCAGTTTTTTTCAAGTTTTTTTCAGTTTAAACGTGCTTAATAGTTCTAGGCTATTTGATTTATGAACAAAAATCAACTGGAATCAAGCTTTTTCTTATGAATCATGATTGTATTTTTTTCTTATGTAGGATTTGGAAGGAAACTAGGGTATCCTAGTCAAACGAATCTGATAAAAACCTTTCTCTGAAGGTAATATTTTTCTTTTGTTCTTCTTCTAATTTTGTTTTTGAAAATTTTAATTTTCTTCGTGTATAGTTCTCGTCTTCCTCGTCAGGCTGCTGAAAGAAGAATACGCATAACAGTTTTCTGAGTTTCTTAAGGCGGAAGTTAATGGGAAACCGGTGTATTGTTTGGTGTTCCAAGAGAACAACTGCTGCAAAGTCTCTTGGGGAGGATATTTTCTGTTAGAATTCATATTACCAGAATCTCTTGCAAGTGTAGAAGATGGTAGAAGTCTATGAGAAAAGCAGCATTCGTCGAAGATTTTTTTTTTAATTTGTTTCTAATATTTTTCTCTATGAATCCACTTCTTTCTTTTGTTTCCTGTTTTTTTTTTTTTTATTCATATTCTGTCACCACCAGTGTAAAGAAAATGAGTTAATGAAAAGTGTTTTAATAATTATGTGCGTAAATTTAATCAAATATATAAATAAAAAAAATTACAATTCTTAAAAGTAATTTATAAATTAATATTAATTTTAATTTAATTATTGATAAATCGTATAAAATTTTGAAATCAATTATTTTAATTGATACTAAACTAATATCATTTACACATAACAGATGTGAATGTTAATATCATTTTTATAACTGATACATATTGACATTACTTATAATAACTAATGTGAATAATTGATATATTTGTATCATTTAGTAATAAAATGATGTAAATTATTTGCATCACCACTTTCAGAGTCATTTATATAAGTGATGCAAATTTATTTTACATCATTTATAAATGATGCAAATATTAAAAATAAATGATGTTAAACAATGTCTTTTTTGTAGTGTTAGGTCACGTGAAATTAATATCAGTAGCTTTGCATGTACTGGCGAAACGTAATGCTTTGTGTCTCGGGACTCGGGGTCATCACGTATTACTGTTTTTTCACGTATTATGTTTCGAGTTTAACAAAAGTTACTATAAATATAGATTACATACAATAATTAGAGATAAACTATAAAAATATAAACGTGCGACAGAGCATCTTTTGGAAAGTGGTGGTCGACCCAGTAGTCGAACTAAGTTTCGGCAATCTCAAGAGGATCTGATTCAACCTTTTTATTACTAAATATATCGTTTTTTAGTTGAAAAATTTATCGTTTTCAAATATTTTTCTTAATTTTAAGAATGTGTCATCTGTTTTATATAATTTCACCATTTCAGTCTGTATATATTTTACTTTGAAAGATTTAGCTCTGATCATTAACAGTTTAAAATTAATATTTTCACAAGTTCATTTTGGGATTTGTTTTAGAACTATAATTCTTTTATAATGATGAGGTGAAGAGTTTTTATTTGCTATTATTCCATTTTGTTTAAATAATTAAAGATGGAATCATATTTTTCTTATTCTAATTTAGAATAAAACAGTGATGAATAAAGTTATTTTATTTTATAATAAATTTTAGTTTAACCAATTTTAGAATTAAAATAAAATAGGGTTTGAATTAATAAAATTTGAAGTAGCAAATAAATTGGATTCGGAAATGCTATAAACTAATTTGTTTCTAGATTTGTTTAACTATCGTGTTTTTTTTTGTAAATCTGCACAATGACGAACTCTAGTAAATACACATAATCAAAAATTTGCAGATATTTAAGATTTTATTGCATTTAAAAGTGCAAAATAATTAATTTTATTTATAATATTGCAGAATATAATAATGACTCAAGTTGGATTTTAATTTTCAGAGATTATGAATAAGAAGACCTTTTGCGATCATCCATGTAAATATATACAAATCAAAGTTTTGAAAAAACATAAGCAAGCATTTCTTCATACCATAATAATTTGGCCATAGAAAAAGGAAGTTATCATGTGGCATTACTATTAGCTATAATGATTTAAGAGGTGGGTCCAGTAGCTTTTTCTTTGTTTCTTTTCACTGGTTCAAGATCAAATTTATGGGGAGTATTATTGTTCTTTGACCTTTCCTTTTTAAAGAGTCTTCTTTGACCCATCAAAATTCAAGAGCCGAATCTACTAGACTACTACTCACTTGATAAGCTAAGATAACATGAAAAATGGGGTGCTGCTTTGATGATTGTAGGGAGGTACTTCACTTGGATAGAGGGGATTCTTCCCTTTATCTTTTGGGTTCTTCAAAATCTACTATATTTGCTTTTCTTTTCATGCAGTATTTTCATGTTACTTTACAAACTCATCCAAATCTTCTTGGATATTCCCACGTCATTATGATTCTAACTTCGTATTCTCTTTATTGAAAACCACACAAGGAATTGGATTCTCATAGGGTCTCGATACGTTACTCAACCATAGTTACCATACTACGACATGACTGGTTCTAACTTCTAAAGAGACTATTGGAGATTTTTTTTGTTTAATGTTTATATGAAACAGGCAATTCGAAGACGTCTAATATAGTATGACTTTTATCTTAATTTTTGGGTTAATCCCTTCTAGCATGTTTTCCAAGCGTCTACTTTGTTTATTAAAAAAAGTTTGATTGAATACACATATATTAAAATCGGAAAATGTCTTTCATAGTTAAATGTATATAAATTCCACAAGAATGTGAGAGGTAAACTAAAAATTCTAGAACTTTTTTTATATAGATACTAAGCAAGTTATTATTTTATATAAGAAAATCACAAGCAAAATATTCGAAATAAATCCGCGAGTATGTGGTTTAATGTTATCTTGAAGACTTGGGCTCCGATTGGTAACCATCGCGGAATCGTGGAATCGCGGAAATAATAGTTAAGCTGCGGAAAAAATTAATTAAGTCGCGGACAAATTTAAAATTTGTGGAATGGTGAAATACATATTAAATTGATTAAACTATTTTATATGGTATTTAACTTGTTATAACAAAAAAACAAACAATAATAATTAAACTAATTATTATAAAACATGAAAATAAATAAAATAATAATTAAACTAATTATTATAAAACATGAAAACAACTAAAATTTATTAAAAACATTTTAGTTCTTATTATAAATATGTAGCTTATCTTTTAATACTTTATAATATACAAATTATAATAGAACTTTATTTACAAGATAACTATTTATTATTAAAACAATATTGCTATGCATTTTAAATTTTAAGATAGTATTAGCATATAATTTAATAATATGAAAGTGTTAGTTTTGTAAAATTTTCTACCATAATCTACTAAAACTCACTTTTCCACTTAATAAAATTTTTCTTTATATTTTTATCAGTAAAAACGCAGGTTTGCGTTTTTGCGTTTTTTTTTCATTCCGCAACATTTTGTTGATTGACAAAATACTTGCGTAATCGCTAGGCCTGGGCATAAAATCCGTAACCCGAAATCCGAACCGAACCCGAACCGAAAAACCCGATCCGTACCCGGTCCAACATATAAAAAATACCCGAATGGATCTTCTAAGGTGGTATAAAAAAAATCCGAATCCGAAGTGTTATTAACCAAACCCGAACGGGTAACCCGAAAAAACCGAAAAACCGAAAAATCCAAAAAAATATCCGAAGAAACCGATCCGAATGTCCAAACTATTGTACAATATAATTATATGAAACATAAATATATACTTCAAATATTTAATTTCATATTTATTTTGATATGTTATCTAACAATAAGTATCTAAAATTAAAATAAATACCTTAAATACTTAATTATATATAAATAAGTATATATTTCTTATGTTTTGTTTTTAAATTTTAGATTTTATTTTGGGTATATCCGAACCGAACCGATATCACCCGAATCCGAATGATATATGGTTACTTTATGGATTCTAGGATGTGATACAAAATCGACCCGAACCCGATGTGTTATATCCGAACCCGACCCGTATTTGCAAATTTACTAGAATGGGACCTAAGAGGTGTTATAAAAAAGAACCGAAATCCGAAAAACCCGACCCGAACGCCAACGGGTACCCGAACGCCCAGGCCTAGTAATCGCGTTTCGCACGCCATTCCGCCATTCCGCATAGCTACCAATCAAAGCGTTGAAGTATGGCATAATTCTTCCCCGCTTGTCTTCCCAAATTTGATTTTAATTTGGAATAACCTTGATCAACGTGGACAAACGAGATTAAGTTTCAGCCCTGGAACTAGTAGGACAGAATAGATAAAAAAAACTATTTAAAAAAATAATTTGAAATATTTATAGATCGACGCTATTCATTAACGCCATACAAACTCAATTATTTATAGTAAAATTAAATATTTACATTGTTTGGATACACAAACAAACTGATAATTTGAGTTTAATATATTTCAATTTTGACGTACTTAACACATTTTTAAACTTGCCGTATCACTTAAGATAATTTATTGGCTTAGACAAATATGTAAAAAAACTCTGATAAACAATGCTTGCATTTTTCATTGCACACAACTTTCTTTATGCATACCTAGAAAATTCAATTTCTTTTGCCTTTTATATATATGGTTGCGAATTAATTGTTTCTTTGGTAAATGTAGTTCACTCTTGAGACCATTTCCATTTCACACACACACACACACACATATATATATATATCAAAGAACATCTATCTTTTTTATAATAGAGTATAATAAATGAATGTTATATTTTAATTTATAAAACATTATATTTACTTCTGTATTTTGAAAAAACATTCATCAATATTTAAATAGAGAAAGATATAATATTATTATATTATAGAAAAACACTTTAGAAAATAAATTCATCTATATTTTAGAATTTCTGTAGTATAGAAAAAATAGAGGTGGGTTTGAAGTGTTTTAAAATAAGTTGGACACGTGTTTGTTACCAAATTTGTGTTGGCTTAGTCTTTAGGATGCAACATGAACATCTCACCTCCAATACGGTATCACAGTTTGAATCATATAAAATCATCTCCAAAGTATTTTTTTATTAAGAATAAAAAAATATAATGCTGATGAATTGTGTACTCATATATGTCTAATAGTAGAAGAATGTTGTTTTGACAAAAAAATATATATATATAAAGATTCGTTGGAAATGCTATATTGCTATAAATCGAAATACATTGTGAACCTATAGTTAAAAACATTTATGATATCTAATCATAAATCAACAGTCCACCTAACTTAACTCTCTGATTATGTGACATCTCACATGATACCATGGACTGATCTTGTAGTGTAGTGGGGTCACTTGCCTCATTTCATTTTAATTTCACATAAAAATGTTTTTTATTTGTCAAATTGGGTACGCTTTCTCAAAAACAAAAGCCCCCGCAAAACTCATATTTATCACTTTAAAATTTTGGATCTCCTCCGGAAGTTTTAGTTGTTATCTTACTACTAATTACTGATTTGAAATATTTTTTTTCCTTTTGTTTGATTGGTTTTTATTTTGCAATATTTATTTTCTCAAGACTAGACCTAATTTTTAAAAACGTAAAACATATAGAATTGGATTATATATCTCTTTGAAAAGTTTTTACAAATATAAAAGATGTCACTATCATTGATCGATCCACCACACGACTGCATATCTAACGGAAGCTCTTCTCCCACCAAGACTAGTAGAGACTGTAGAGTACAGTAGAGTCTAGCTGTAGCCTATAGCCAAGGTTTTGACGAAATCTAATAACCAAATCTTAGTCAGTTTTACTTACATAATCATGGGTCATCATTAACCACATCAGGCTGAGCAGATATCGAACGAGGCCACCGACGCGCGAGTGAGCAGAGAAGCGTGAGATTCAGGGGTTTAGGGCATAGATACGGAGAGAGACAGAGGTTTATAAGAGCAATAGCATAATATTGGAAAAGAAGAAACAAAAATGCAAAAACTGAGCTCCTCGTGATCGGAGATTTTTTTTGCAGTGATGACTGTACTCTCTCCCCCCTTGTCACGTGGGCTAAATTTTGACCACCCTTCTTCAGTGACCATCAACATCACATCACTTTCTCCTTCTTCGATTTTCTTTTTAATGGTTTAATTCATAAACCGATAATTTCATATCCTTCTTTACAATTATATACTGTATATAGATAGATATAGTAAACATTCGTGTGTGAGTGACATAATATTAATTACCTTAAACAGCAATAACGTATTAACAAGAATTTGCAAGTGTGCTGGTCCAAAAGTTGTATGTTTTTCATCCGATTGACCCCACATATCATTTATTAACATACTTGAACCAAATTTCAATCTCTAGTCTTTGGAAGCACATAAATGAATGATTTCATTTTAGTAATATATTTCCAAATGTTCATCTTAAATTTAGCATTACATCCGAAGTTTTGCATCCATCACCATTCACCAGCTGCTCAATTTTTTTTACTCGATAGTTTTGATTATTTTAATCTTAAGTTTATATATTTTATTTTGTTTGAAATAGTTTTTTGAAAGAATGTTAAATTTATTCAACCCCAAAAATATTTGTACAATGCATATAATTAGAATTTGACTTTAACTAACAGATAGCAATGAGAAGAAGAGGTATATAATTTCTTTTGAACTGCAGTGTGAAAGACAATCAGATTAAGGACCAAATCTCAGAATCAGCTATTGTTCAAAAAGTTAATATATATTGTTGTAATTGTTTATTATTACAACAGGAGAGTATCAAGTAAAATAATACAAATATGAGAATTACTGATTAAACTCGCATGCAGTAAACAATCATGAATAAAGTTGATGGAGAAAAATAAAACCTTAATTCCCTAATGTCCAGAGTGAATCATCCAACCATACTAGAACACTACTGTTTACATTTTATTTAGGGCAGAACACCACTGTTTACATTTGTGTTGTCTTCTATTGATATTTTTATAATGTGCGGCGTCATGTTAATTATCTTTGTATCTTATGATCCTTTTTGTAAAGGCTAATCCCTCCTTAAGGAATGTCATTATTTTTAAGCTGAATATAGAAAAAACATAACCTGATTAACTCGAAATAGGTCTATTTTGAGTCATTTCATTATCAACAGTCACATAGATTACAAATAGAGTAAGCATGTGTTATTATATAATTAGAAAATATAGATAGTGATCAAAATATAACTTGTCTATCTGAAGAAACTTCAGAGTACTGGTATCATCGTATTTTGTAATAAAAAACTTAAAAAGCAAGTGAACCCCATTTTAGTAAATGATTTAAATTAATATTACTTCGTAAAAGGTTGAGTCCCTACATATTCTATTGATTTTAATTATTCGTTTACTAAAGACCTGCATATACACCTCTGATTCTATAATCTATATATAGGTGTGTGCCCTCTTCTCCATTCTTACTTCACTCCAATTTGAACTAACTACTTGAATTGATCTCTTCATATTTTCTTTAACTTCTTTTAATTTACACTTAGGGTGAGAGTGTGTGTGTGTGTTGAGAGACTTGAGAAAGAGATGATGCAGACTCCGTACAATACTTCAACGCAGGGGCAATATTGTCATTCTTGCGCAATGTTTCACCACAATAGCCAAAGCTGTTGTTGCTACAACAACAACAACTCCAACTCCAACTCAAACTCCAGAGTTTACGAGCAGAACGGCGAAGATTATTACTCTTCCTCCGTCGTGGACTGCACTCTATCTCTTGGCACTCCTTCCACACGTCTCTGCGAGGAGGAGGATGAGAAACGCAGACGCACTGCTTCCTATGGTGCTTCTTCTTGCATTTCCAACTTCTGGGACTTGCTTCACCCCAAAAACAACAACAACAACAACTCCAAAACGGCGCCGTGTTTTGACGTCCCTTCTTTCTCCACTGGTAATGCCATCAAGCCAACACGCGGTTGCTCCAGCGGTAACGGCGGTGGCGACTCTCTCCCCGCCCGACGCTGTGCCAATTGTGAGACCACTTCAACTCCACTCTGGAGAAATGGTCCTCGAGGCCCTAAGGTAATTATTTTCCAACAAAATCATTATAAAATACTACTCCCAGATTCAAATCGTAGGCTCTTTTACTTTAAAACCTCAATATTGAAAATTAATTAATTGTTAAAAATATTATTTAATATATAATTTTAATCAATTATAAAAAATTATATAATTTAATTTGTCACGTAATATTCAATATATACAAAAGTTGAAATGTTAAAACTACTTGTAAAATATTTTTTTCACTGAAAGTAGTTATATTATGGAACCGAATGAGCACTTGTTTTTCTTTTTTTTTTGCCCCAAAAAAAACTTGGTTATCTTTTATTTCTTTTTTTAACCGATATTTTACTGTATATATAACTCTTTTTATCGAAAATAACATTATTTAGGGATTTGATGGTTAAATAAGGTGATTAAGTTCCCACAAATTTTTTTATTTAAAATGAATTTTGTATTTCAAATGCAACCTCATATAATTAACAACAAAGAACAAAGATTTCAAATAAGACACTCCATTCCTTTTTTGGAATATTTCCATTTCTCTATAGCTTTATATTTTATTGAAAACAACGTTAACTAGTGATATTGATTGTTAAATGAAATTGATGGTTTTGGAATTTACAGTCCCTATGCAACGCATGCGGCATTCGTTTCAAGAAGGAAGAGAGAAGAACCACGGCGGCTTCAGGGAATGCCGTCGTTGGAGCCTCACCAGTATCAGGCGAACCGTACGGACATCACAATGCCGGCTACAACATTACCACTGGTAACAACAACAACAACAACAATGGTACTTCGTGGGCTCATCATCACACGACGCAGAGGGCTCCGTGCAACTATACAGCAAACGAGATCAGGTTCATGGATGATTACGGCAGCACTGGAGCTAATACCGGTGACTCTGACGGTAGCCACGGCGGCGTTCCGTTTCTTTCGTGGAGGCTAAATGTGGCAGATAGGGCAAGTCTTGTCCATGACTTTACCAGATGAAAAAAGAAAGAGTTAGATTCTTAAAATATCCATGTAGTTTAATTATTTATTATGTCTAGTTTTCTAAAAAAAAACGAAGAAAATGTTTGAAAAAAAGTGTATATCGCGAGACGATGTTGATGGTATTGATAGTGACGATCTAACTTATGGTTTATCTATTTTAAATCATTCTCTATATTGCAGATTTAATTTGCAGATATAAACCTACTTCTTATGGAAATTTGTCTTATCTCTTTAGTCCTTTTTATCATCTTAAAATTCGAATATAAACCCTAATCTTTGTTTTAAGCCCAAACTGAATATTTCATTCATGTAATCAATCATGACTTCATGAATGTTAGTACAAAAGTGATGTACATGAAAGAAAACTCAGACCAAAAATATAGACATAGGATATAACTCTTTTAATGTTTACAGTTTTGTGGTTAAAACGGAGAAGTTTCAGTTTCACCCGAGTCCCTGAGTTTCACAACTGAGACTTTAATTATTATTGTGTTCTTTTAATTGGTTGAAATAAGTAAAATAAATGGAAAAAA
>MU109629.1:0-14811 GCA_012274485.2 Sinapis alba | reverse complement strand
AGAAGTTCAATAGGTGTTCATGACATAAGAGAATGGGAGTCCAAGCTTAAGGGGGAGATTGTTGATCTAAGCTTGGAATAGCTTGGCAAGCAAGTTATCTATTTCCTACCGAGTAATGGAATAGGAGATAAATAAAGTTTATTATGTTTAGGAGTTATCTAAACATTAGAGTTTTATGAATTATAAATCACTATATATATAGATATGCAAGTGTGTTTGCATAATCTAAGAGTTCTAGTGATTGAGTTGTCTTCTTGAGTTTTGAGTTATTTTCTCAAGATAATATAAAGAGAGTTAGTCTTTATACTTACAAACACTAGAACTTGATAAAATAAAATAGTCAAATGATCAAACATCTGCAACAATATTTGGTTGCTAAGATTTTATATATTTTTATTAACATTCTAATTATTTGAAATCAATTATCCTTTATCAAATAATAATAATAATTTTTGTATAATTAAATTATATCAAAACTTATATTTTTTCTTTATTATAAAGATTTGGTTTATTTGATTTGGACATAGAAAATAACTGTTTTAGACAATAATATTATCATTATTTTCTTATAAAATACTCTTTTTGTGTCAAGAAATAAAATTTATTTAAGTTTTAGTTGTCATGATTACTTTTTTGTTCTCAAGTTTATAAAAAAAAAAAAAGATAAAAATGGTGGAATATGATGTTAAATTTTATTAAACAAAAACTATTGTAGAAGTAAAAATTGAATGAAGATTGAATGAATAGGTAGAAGAAAGAGAAGATGATGTGTAATGTTACAAAAAAATGTAAATTAGGATATTGAATAACTAGAATCATTGTAGATGATCTTAATGAAGCCTTTGTTAACATGACCTTTAATACATTATTCAAAAAATCACTAGGTGGTAAATAAGAACCTAGCGTCTAGAGCGACTAATCGCCGCGTAATCGGACTCAGGCGTTAAACATTATTTACATAATTTTTTAAAATGCTAAATCATATATGCTATTATAAATATATAGCTTCATCTATTTTAATAAATAAAAAAATTAATGTAATAACTTGTTTCAAAGTATAATTTGAAATTAATGTGAAGAAAAATTCAACACAAACAAAATTCAAATCCATAGCAAAATTCAAAAGCTTATACATTAAGTGAAGATGATTAATTAAGTAAATCTAAGTTACGCAAGTTCATATTTAGTAAAACGACGATGTATTACAAATGTTAATCTAAATAATAAAAAAAATTCTAAACCAAATATTAAACTAAAAGTTGACAAAAAGAAATAATACCTAGAGAAATTCTTATGATAACTATACAAGATATAAACTTAAGATTGTATTTATTTACATAAACGATATATTTATATAAGTCATGTATATCTATTATACGTATCCAGATAGTTTGAGATGTTGAGAAGGCACGAAGAGTAAGATATATTCAATTATGCAAAGGAGCAACTGCATGATCGGATCAAACAACTTTGAGAATCAGTTAGTGTCATGAATTGTGATTATATGAATCAATTGATTGGGCTACATATTTTCTATAAACCGACTTTTGGTAACTAAATTATTCGTATTTAGTGACCTTTTTTTTTTAAATGCCAAAGAAAACGCTGCAAACTTGTTGAATCTGAAATCGGTGATCTTGAGCAATTATCGATTTCGATGGTGAGTTTTGACAAATAGATGATTTAGAGAACAAGTCGAGTTTTATTGAATGAGTTTGAATGTTTGTTTGAAGAATAAAGCAAGAACAAGTAAATCCAAGGAAACCCTAGTTTCTAGGTTTATTCTCCAATGTCTCCATCTTTCTTCAATTCGACTTTCTCTATATATATATATGCCCGAAAGTCAATTCTGGGCCGTATGGGCCGACTTCGACACTTCTCTTTGGGCCGAGATCTCGTCAAGATGGGCCTATGGGGTTGATGCAATCTATCCCCAACAAAACTCATTTCCTTTTCATAAAATAAAGGGGGAAAACAATTGTATTGAGCCGTATCCCTCCAACCCA
Organism: Sinapis alba; assembly: GCA_012274485.2. Taxonomy (NCBI): domain Eukaryota; kingdom Viridiplantae; phylum Streptophyta; class Magnoliopsida; order Brassicales; family Brassicaceae; genus Sinapis; species Sinapis alba. The sequence goes on along the minus strand of MU109629.1, from coordinate 12,805 downwards.
CGTGGAGGTTTTGTCTCTATAAACGGCAAGAGTTTCAAAAACGTAGTCATCGTCTTCTTATCTAAATAATGCAGATTTGGTATGTACTGTAAACCGTCAACGTCATAGTTAGAAGATGAAATCCAGAGAAGACACGTGGTTAGATGTCAATGGTCTTCAAAATGCAAGAACTAAGCTTTATTCTTAATTATTCTATTTAACTACTTTAAAGTGGGTTTTGATCAGCTTCCTTGCGCGAAACATCAGTATACGATTCGGAACAATACGCGTGTTTACCAGCTAATGGATTACTATGTCATCTAAAGACATGGTCCTATTGTGTTAGGCGACCCACTTTGTGGATATGTTAAAGTAAGGAACTAATTAATGATCAGTTTAATGTTTTATTTTTCTAACGTCTCGATAATATACAAGGCGACACAAAAGAAACTACTGATATACTCCCTCCGTTTTAGAGTTTCAATGCAAAATTCATTAATAAGATTTATAGGTAATTGTGTTTTTATTTTTCTATTGGTTGAAATATGGTTAGGTGTATAGGTAATTGTGTTTTTATTTTGGAAATATACAACATCATATGTTTTCTTAATATGTGTGAATAAACCTAGAACGACAAATAATATGAAACGGAGGGAGTATATATAATCTACAACGTTTGAAGCCCTATTATGTTAGATCATCGTTATCTTCGGTCTCTTAACTAGAGACGGTTCTTAGTTTTTTAAAAATTAAGAAAAACTAAGAATCGTCTCTTAAATAAGAGATATAAGAGCCGTCTCTTAGCCGAAAAATATATTTAAAAAATAAAAAACAAAAAAATGGCAAATCATGAGTTAAGAATCCCGGTTAAAAGACTGGAGATAATGATATCATTATATACGGATCAGGTCTACTCTTTTTATATAACCGAAGATCTTTGAGTTATTTGTACCAATGGTTGATCAAAATATTGGTCTATTTTGTCCAGTTGATCATTGGATTAACGATTATGATTTGCTTTAATTATGCAGAAGTGTAACTAGCCATGCTTAATACCATACTATAGGCCATAAATATATAAATCTAAAATCTACACAAGAAAATGCTTTCAAATATGCTTAACCAAATAGGTATAGTTTTTTTGTGTTGTGATCCTAGTTTTGTTTGGCTTTCATTGAGTTGTCATTTTAGTGACCAGTCTAGGTTAACTGAATCAGCAAAGCTATTTTTAATTGATGAGGACACTCAGATTTTTTTAATCAAGATTTGGCTTAACTGGTACAAAGGTTTCAACCTTATTCCATTAAAGCTGTTGAATTATTGATATTTTTCAAATGTCAGATTTATTTTTATTCGACCGTTAAGGTTTGGACATAATGTAACATTTTTAATTCTTTCCCTAATGTTTTTACGGATTGTTATAATTTGTATACGTATTGTAAGGGTATGTTTTGATCTACACATCTTCTTATATACTAATTCATAGTCTCGTAAAATCAATTTGAGAAGCAAATGATGCAGGAAAAATCATTTGACATGTTGAGCTAAAGTTGACTTACTTGGTACCTGCTCTTGTAAGTAGTACACGACAACACAGCAGCGATCGTCAAGAATAATGTTCAGGCCATATATCAATAGGCGTTATATTCGTTACTGGGCCACTTAAATATGAAATAGTTTTTCATATGAACCTATGTTGCTTTTAAACTTCCATCAGACCCTTGTCCCCATAAATATAATATCATATGTCATAGTCTCATTCTCACAGCAGCAGGACTTTGGACACACCACTTTCATAAGCTGTGTTTGAACTTCAACCCATGATTGACGCCACCATATATGTTGTAGTTAATAAAAAAATATCTAACTATTTACATGTTTCAGGAATCAATCTGGATTTTGATACATAATCTAAGAGAAATTCTTTTAGATAATATTTTTTAGTTTATCTTTTACAAAATAGTTCACAAGAAAAAAAGATCAAAAATAAGTTTTATTAAAGATTGGTGTTCTAAAAAAAGGTAAAATATGCATTTATATTCTTAGAATTAATTAATTTAGACTTAGAGTTTAAAGTTAATGGATGGTTTAAGATGAGATTTTAAATTTAAAAATAAATTAAAATTTTAAAATAAAAAAGGTTATTTTATTTTTTGAAGACTATTTTATGACAAAAACTTTAAAAAAGCTATTTGAGAGAATTGTTCCATAATCTAATCCAATTAATATGGTGTTAACTAATTTTAATTACAAAACCATTTTATTAGAAGCTGAATCTAAATAAGGTATGATGATAATCTGAGCCATTCTTTTGTCACCGACATAATAGTTGAACTAGCATCATGTCAAAGTCAATATATTTTCAACCACCATGCTTCATCCATGTGAATTCGGGTACTTGTGTTCTACCAAATTTGAGTATGGATAAAGACTTCAGTCGCATAAGGGTAAAACGTGCACAAGTATTTGCGTTTCGGATATTACATGCTACTATTTACACTACTTTTTTTTTTTTTTTAACATTATTTCACTTTATTTTGTTTTTACAAAATCTGTGTATTAGTCATATAATTTATTATGTTACCAATTTTTAGTTACTGATCTATGATGTAATATGTTTGAGATTTATGACAGTTCTCATGCTAATAGCATATGATTTTTACAAGCAAACATCCAGATTTTTTCATACAAAGACTACTAAGATATTAATTTTATAATTGAATATCTGACGTGTGTTTATTATTCATTCAGACAGTCCACGTCCATCCATTTTTTCTTACACCACAATTTTCATAAATCATTGCAAACGTATATATTGCTCATCTGTTATCATTGTCAATACGTTTATGTTATAATAATATGTATAATTTCTTATTAAAGCAATATTCATTCGGTTTATTGTACATTAAATGTTCTAAAGAGTAACTTGTTCGCTAATTCATTCTCATGTTGTTATGAGCACTTTAAGTCTATGATTCGTTTAACATTTATTCTTTTTCTTTTTAATTTGAACTTCATATATACTTACAGTTATTCAAGTGATTGATATAGACTTTGTTAAACAAATACTTGACATTAACAAAGTTTATTATTCAAGTGCCAAATTAAAATAATAGACGATCAGTCCACTTCCTCAAAATAGTAAAAAAAATATCCAAATTTGAATCAGTTAGTATGGTACGCTTTCATGTTAGTCCATTCTGTAATACTAAATCAATCGGATAGCTGATATGATTTATTTAAAAAAAAAAAAAAAAAAAAATAATGGCATTGATTTTTATGCCAACTATATTTGTAATCAAATTATATCTAGGTATTGTGATATATATCTAGATTCTCTTACATTTTTCAAATCCAAGAGTTATAGATTTTATCTTTGTTTTTCCGTAACATTACCGTGAAATGTTGTGATTATATAACTCTTTCAAGCAATTTCTTCCCTAGCTATAACTCCACCGATCAAATATATTAAACTTCTTCCTAAAAAAAAGTCATTATTTAACCAAACGGGATGCTCAAGACCACATATTTTAATTGCATGGGTCCAAAATTTACCGTTTATCATCTTTTACTCGTTATTACTAAACAAGTTTATATTAACTTTGAGGTGGTCTCACTATATTAGAGAAACAAGTTATGAGTTTAGTCGATGGACGGTCCGGTCCACACGCAGAATAATTCAGAAATTTTCTTTAGCAATATCCAAAGTGTTATTTTCATCTGCTGTATATTTAATACTTCCTCGATATGCATATGTTTGATAATCGGACGTCTTTGCCCGATTTGGATCTTCGGTCGAAATGGAAATCAGTATTTATTGGTTTGTAATTTCTACTTACATTCTTTAAATATTTTAAAGTTATTTATATTGTTAATTAAAAGTTTTTTTTTACTACTAATATTAGCTCAACATATTCGAGACTATTCGTGACCAGAGTTAATTGCTTCACCGACCATAAAAACTTATTTTTATTTAACTTTAATTTAAATCTTCTGATCTTTACATTTTTTAAGTTTATCATTCTCAAATTAGGTTTAAATTATACATAGACATTCGAATTTTCGAATAAGTTTAGATCAAATTTTATTGAGTCTAAATTCTTCAAATCTAAATAATTTAAACCCAATAAATATTTAGAACTTTTTGGTTGTATTCTGATCGAATCTCGTCGGATCCAGATTGTTTCATGTCACATTTTCTAAGACTTATTAAAACCATAATTTTTGTGTTCTAACAGTTTTGGATCGATTATGGTTATTTCATGTTTTTTTTTTGGATAAGAATCATATAATTCAGGTCAGCTTTCATATTTTTTGTTCAGTTTTTTATATTTTCAAGTTTAATAAAACTAATTACCAGACATAAACGACATCATATATTGAAGAAACAAAAGTATATAACAAAAACAAATACATTAACATTTTTCTTTCTACCGAATCAAAACAAAAAGACATCAATATTTTCTACAACCACAAGTGACAACTGACACATTGTGACTTCAAAAATTCAAAAACATAACCAAAAGGTAGAAGCTGGAATCAAACTACAACATCTGGAATTAAGAAATAAGAACATTAAAATGAAAATATATATCAAATTTACATAAAGATTAAAGAGAACAACAAGTCAAATTTACTATTATTATTACCGAATTTTAATCCTAAATAAACTTAAAGAACCTGGAAGTTAAAACAGGTTCAAATTCTAACTAGATATGAAATAATAATAATAATATTTATTTATTTCCTTTGTTTATTTATTTCCTTCTACAAACTCGTTAAAATAGTCGTCATATGGTTTGTCTTCAACTTCCATCTTATCAAAAGCCACTTTGAACTTTATTATATGTTCTAGCATCATATATGTATAGTTTCATCTCGTTCTCACATCCATTAGTAAACTTCTTCTCTGAATTCGTCATGACTCAACATGATGGTCAAAGGACCTTTCCTCGGTTTTGAAGACCTCACAAACTGAATGCCATTTTGAATTGTATTTATATTGTTATAAATCTCCTGAAAACTGTTCTTGACAATGAGGTTGAGAATATGAGTAGCACAACGAAGATTAAAAACCGACCTTTTAAAACCATGTCATCATCTACAATTTCTTTGAAACCTTCCTTAAATTGTCTCATAGTTGAATTATTAGCAATATCATTATTCACAGTAATGCAAAACACACTTTTGTTGCCCCATTCTTCTAAACATTTAATAAGAAACTTTGAGATTGTTGTTGTTTTATGATCATATACGTCTTGAATCCAATAATGAGCTTCCGTAACTGCCACTAAACATCTATGAACTGAGATGTGATTACCATTTAACTTGATCTTGTATGAGGATTTGCTTTTTCTCTCCAAGTATCATCTTCATCGCCTCTTTTTCACGTAATTATCTACTATATCTTGTGTGGTTCTTTTTCTAGAGTGAAGTTTGTAAAGTTTCTCTTTACCGTAGAAATGTTTCCAAGCTAAGTTTTCTACCCAAGGTAAAGGTAACTCTTTCAACTCCATCATCTCATTTGAAAATTCCTTAAAGATTGTTTCAGAGGCCTTATACATCCTAAAATTGACACCATCATCATCTAGAGATAACACACCTTGATTACTAAATCTATTCACCGATTGTCATACTTTGTAACACTTACATGCTAAATTAAAATGTTTTTTCATGTTGGATGTTCCAGACTTGGTAGGACATGACATCTGTTTTCTGTAATAGATGCAATTAGCTTTATGATTGTCTTCTTTCTTTTTGGTGAAGGGATCCACACTCATGATCTAACCTTCTTTTCTGACTTAGAACCACTACCACCATCTATTTTTGTACATTTTTATTTTATTTTAGGAACTTGATCATCTCTGTCATCTTCATGTCCACAAGACGCCATCTATGATACACAATCACAAACAAACTAAATTGAATTAGAGAGTTGCACAAAGTACAAAAAAACATAAGTAAAGAGTCACTATGAATCCAGTATAAGCCATCATTCGTACATATATATGTAAATCTAATATAAGCCATCAATATATTCTTACAGTAATATAAATAATGAAGTGAGTATTATTGTTTGAATTAAAATACAAACATAACAGAAGTAAAACTCATTGTGAATCCAGACAAATAGAAAAAGGAACATAATCAGTCTAACATTAAACTCAATAATCAAAAGGTAACAGAAGCAAAGACTCATCGGTGTTAACACTCATACTAAAGAATCATAATATAAGCAAAGACTCAACTCAGTGCTAACACTTGAACTAAAAACCAGTGAGATCAAAAAGGGACATATGATTCTTAAGGGAAATAATTAGTGATTCAGTTAAAAAGTCAATTGAAATCCATAACCATCAAACTATCATCTAAATCAACATAAATAAACAACAAAGAAAGCAAAGCAACTATAATTCTAGTGATCGAGAGTTACACTTATCCGAGATCGACTTCAAGACGTCTCTAAAGGAGGAGATATTGTTGAGTTCCACTATTCCAGTTTATAAATTGATTTAGGTGATTGGCAATATTAATGAGATTGACTACTTTTGGGGAGTGCAAACGAAAATTTGGAAAGTGGAATTGATGTTTAGGAGTAAATGGAAACTAATGTAAGGTATGTTTAAGTTATATCTTTGGTTCCTAAAAAATACTTGATTGGGTCTCGGGTCCGATCCAAAACCCGCAGGTACTCAATAATTCTACCCAATAGGTTAATGTAGTAGGATATGAAACTCTTTGTAAACTGAAAGTTCTGTTTTTCTTATTGAATGAAGGCAACGTAAGAGTTGCTTAAATAACAGAGCGTACAACTACTTCCTACAAACTCGATAACAACTAAGCCACTTCCTATATCATAGGAAGACTTATTCAAATAACTTGAAATAAAAGAAAAGAACAAAGCAACCAGCAGAAGACTCGGTCTTCTTTATTCATCAATCCCTCCCTTAAACTTGATCTTCTTCCTCAAGTTTAACCTTCCTTCTTCCTGACTCCCATAACTGCTCTTAGCTTCTCAAACACTTCAAGTTTCACCGGCTTCGTCATGATATCCGACAGCTGATCATGAGTTGAACAATACTCCATAGAAATGATGCCTTCATTCACAAGCTCTCTTAAGAAATGGAACCTCACATGTATATGCTTGCTTCTTCCATGTAGAACCGGGTTCCTTGACAACTTGATAGCTGAGCTATTGTCACAAAAGAGAACAATTCCATCACCTTGATCGACACCGATTTCAGCCAACACATTCCTCATCCATACAGCTTGACAAGCTCCATTTGCTGCAGCAACATACTCTGCCTCCGTGGTAGAGAGTGTGACAATTGGTTGTTTCTTTGAGCTCCACGACACTGCTCCTCCTCCAAACATGAAAGTGTAGCCTGATGTGCTCTTTCGGTCATCCTCATCGCCTGCATAGTCACTGTCTACATACCCCACAAGCCTTTCTTCTCCACCACGCAAGTACTGAATACCATAGTCTGTAGTTCCTTGAACATACCTCAAAATTCGCTTGACAGCCATCATGTGTTCTCCTCTTGGATTCTCCATATATCTACTAACCACATTCACAGAGTATATCAGATCAGGGCGAGTAGCTGTTAGATACCTCAAGCTTCCCACAAGTTGCTTATACTCCGTTGGATCCACCGCTCCTCCAGCTCCCATCTTGATCAGTTTGTTGCCTGGAACCATCAGATTTTTCACAGAGTTGCAGTCTTCCATTCCATACTTCTTTAATGTATCCAGCGCATACTTCCTTTGGCTTATAAAGATCCCAACTTCATCTTGTATAACTTCCACGCCTAGGAAGTACTTCATCTTCCCTAAGTCAGTCATTGAGAATTCTTCTTGCATTGATCTCTTGAACTTCTCAAGCATGCTTTCCGAGTTGCTGGTGTAGATGAGGTCATCTACATACAAGCTGATGATCAATGAGTTCCCTCCTTCTGTTTTTACGAACAATGTGTGTTCGCAATAACATTTCTCAAAGTCTTCCTTCACAAAGTAGCTCTCGATCCTGCTGTACCAGGCCCTAGGAGCTTGCCTCAACCCATATAAAGCCTTCTTTAACTTGTAGACCTTCCCACTGTCAACCTGAGACTCAAACCCCTTAGGCTGTTCAACGTATACGTCCTCCTTCAGCTCACCATGCAGAAAAGCACTCTTCACATCTAGCTGGTATACACTCCATCCTCTTTGAGCTGCCAAACCGAGAATCAGCCTGATTGTGTCCCATCTGGCCACAGGTGCAAAGACTTCATGAAAGTCTACTCCATGGGTTTGGTGAAAGCCCTTAGCCACAAGTCTTGCCTTGAACTTATCCACCTCTCCTCTTTCATTCAACTTTGTCTTGAAGACCCATTTCACGCCTATCACCTTTGTATTATCAGGTAGACTGACCAGCTCCCAAGTGTTGTTGTCTTCTATCGATTTGATCTCTGCTTCCATTGCCTTTCTCCATTTGTCGTGTTGGATAGCATCTTCGAACTTCTCAGGATCATCATCAGATAAGAACATCGCAACTAGTTCTTCATCATCATCCTCCACGATCAGACCCCTCCCATCAACTACGTAGTCCTTCATCCAAACTGGCCTCAGTTTGCTTCTTCCTGCTCTGCTTGTCTCTGATCTTTCTCCGGCACCTGAGCCATCTCCTGATTGTGTATCAGCAGCTTCGGTGTTAGCTTCTGATTGTGTACCAGCAGCCTCAGTGTTAGCTTCCTCCACTATTTCTTCGTTTGCTGCTGGTGTCACCTCCAGATTCTCGTCCTGATTCTCCTCTTCTTCTTCTCTGCATTCGACAAACTTGTCTTCATCAACCTCATCTTCCCAATTCCAGCGTGTCTCCTCATCAAACCTCACATCTCTGCTTATTATAATCCTCTTCACAGTAGGATCATAGAGTCTGTAAGCCTTTGTCTCCTTGCTTACACCAAACATGACGCATCTCACGCTCTTCTCGTCCAGCTTCACACGCCTTTCATAAGGTATAAGCGCATACGCCACACAGCCAAACACACGGAGATGCTCTACAGATGGTTTGTGTTTACTCCACTTCTCACTTGGCGTCACTTCTCCCAGTCTCTTCGTCGGACTTCTTTTGAGGATGTGAACAGCGTACTGAGTTGCTTCTGTCCAGAACCTGAGCGGTACCTTCATACCAAACAGCATGCACCTCACCATATTCATGATACTCCTGTTCTTCCTTTCGGCTACGCCGTTCTGCTGAGGCGTGTACGCAGCAGTCAATTGGCGTTTGATCCCATGCTTCAAGCAGTAGCTCTGAAACTCCTTGGAATTGTATTCTCCACCTCTATCAGTTCTCAAACACGCAAGCAGCTCTCCACTTTCTCTCTCAGCAGCACTTTTGAACTCCTTGAAAGTGCTAAACGCCTCTGACTTCTCTGCTAGGAAGAAAGTCCAATATTTTCGGCTATACTCATCAATAAAATTGATTATGTACCTCTTGCCGCTTTCAGATGTGGGTGAGATGGGCCCGCAGATGTCACTGTGAACCAGCTCCAGTCGTCGTGTAGCTCTCCACAGACTCTTCTTTGGTATCTTCTCTCTAATCTGCTTCCCCTTCATGCATACTTCACACACTGTCCCTTTGGTGTTGATCTTTGGTAGACCTTCCACCATTGCCTTATCTGCTAGCGTTAGCAAGCTGTTGTGGTTCAAGTGTCCGAAGCGTTTGTGCCAAGTCTCCTCCACGGTCTCCGTCGTACTCTGAACTTGATTTGCTTCTAACACTTCTTTAGGTTCCTTGACGACAGCAGTTACTACAAACATCCTGTTTGTTGTCATAACAGAGTGCATGATCAACCCCCGTTGCTGTTTGTGCCAGATCTCACACGTATCTTCCTCAATTATAATCCTCAGACCTTTCTGCTGTAGCTGACCAACCGACAACAGATTATTCTTCAAGCCCGGCACAAAGTAAACTGCAGTAATTACTTGTGTGACACCATTGATCTCCAACCTTAAGTTGCCTCTTCCCTCAACTTGCATCCGCCTATCATCTCCAAGCTTCACTTGTTGTCTGAACTTGTTGTCAAACTCTGAGAACCATTCCTTGGTTCCACACATGTGGTTACTACACACTGAGTCCAAGTACCACACATGTTTTTCTCCAGTCTCGACTTGCGCCATTAGCAAAATATCCTCCTCCAATTCAGCGTAGTTAGCTGTCTTCTCCCAGCTAGGACATTCATTCTTGAAATGCCCCAACTTATGGCACTTGTAACACTCAATGTTACTTTTGTCAAAGCTCACACTTCCTCTGTCTTGTCCTCCACGACCACCTCTGTAGCTGCCTCTTCCTCTGTTTTGATAACCTCCTCGTCCATTAGAGTAGCCTGAGTAGCCACCACGTCCTCTTCCTCCCTCCATCTTCAGGGCTTGTTCTTCTCCAGTGTGTTTACTCAAGTTTTGCTCATGGACAAGCAATGAGCTCTGCAGCTCATCCACCGATAACTCTTTGATGTCCTTCGACTCCTCTATCGCACATACCACATAGGTGAACTTCTCCACCAAAGTTCTTAAGATCTTCTCGACAACCTTCTCATCTGGCATATCCTCTTCAAGGTTCCGCATATCATTAGCAACCACCATGACTCGAGAAAAATAGTCTGCGATTGAGTCACCCTCCTTCATCTCCAGTACTTCAAAGTTCCTTCTCAACCTCTGAAGTTGCGCACTTTGAACTCGCTTGTTGCCTTGATACTTTGCCTTCAGGGAATCCCATATGTCTTTTGCGGTATCCTTCTTCACAATCGTCTTCAGAACATTCTTGTCGATGGCAACAAAAAGATAGTTCTTCACCTTGAGGTCTTTGAGCCTTTGATCTGCAAGCTCGGTTGTCTGAGTCTCCGTCAATACCACGCTTCCTTCATGTTGAGTGATTCCAGTCTCGATCAGCTCCCACCACTCCTTGGATCTCAACAAATTCTCCATAAGCATCGCCCAATGCTCATAATCTCCATCAAGCTTTGGTATGATCAACGAGGACTCCTTCTCACTCATCTCTCTTGATTTTTTTTATCTCACTTTGAACTCACAACAGATTTTGTTAGAGCTCTGATACCACTTGAAACTCTTTGTAAACTGAAAGTTCTGTTTTTCTTATTGAATGAAGGCAACATAAGAGTTGCTTAAATAACAGAGCGTACAACTACTTCCTACAAACTCGATAACAACTAAGCCACTTCCTATATCATAGGAAGACTTATTCAAATAACTTGAAATAAAAGAAAATAACAAAGCAACCAGCAGAAGACTCGGTCTTCTTTATTCATCAGGATATGTATCTGATCCAAACTGATTTTTTTTTTGTCGGTTTTGGTTCAGATCTTTGGATCTGGTGATGAAATAATTGTGAACTTTATGAAAGTTAGAAAGTTCTAAGCTCTTATTTTTTTATTTCTATATTTTGATAAATTCTGATTTTCTTATTTGGTGTAGACTACATAGAAACAACCACGATGAGCTGAGTTGTGTCTACTCTTATATATTAGTGGTTCATACTAAAAGCACAAATGTTAAATTTTCGGAGATAATTATAACTTTTCGTTGAGAAAACCAGAATAACGAACGGAAGCTTTGGTCTTAGGAGAGAAAGTGCATGCATGTGACTCCCTTGTACGTGAATTCATACTTGTTTTGTTGATGGTTCATGGAAAGCTGATGAACAAATTAGTGCATGGTATCAATTAGTTTACAGGTTATGGTCAGTTTGAAGATGAAATATTATTTTTATTTACTGTTTACAACATATTCTTACTATTTGATTCTTATAGTAGTATATGTCATGCATGGTTTAGAGTCTATATTAAACCCAAAAAATGAAACATCTTAACTAACACGATATTTATCTATCATTTAAAATGGATATAACGATAAATATAGTTAAAATTGCACAGCCAAGTCAATGACTTCAGTCTTCAATACTTAGACTTAAAATTGTCTAGACAAAATGTTATCACCAATTTATTACAATATTACGCTCTTGTCGTCTCATTTTTCGTTTTCCTTTCGATTTATTGTGGTTTTATTTGAACGTAGGCCTACCAAATTATTAGTGATTATATCTAATGCGCATCAAAGCTAACTTATTTACAAAAACAAAAAATCAAAGCTAACCAACAAATATTACCATCAAATGTATTTATATGCGCATAGTATACTATATAATTTAATATTGACATATAAAAGTTAATGATTTATGTTATCTCGGATTTAAATTTCTCTATCTTAGCCATGGTTATATAACTCAGCTGAATCGATCTTTTAGTTTGGTTATATCTTAATCTTAACTAAAAAATATATTATTATTATTATTATTATTACAGAAAAACAAGTATTGAATCTTAGTAACTAAGTTCTATTTCTGTTTTCAGAAATTTAAACGGATAATAGCCAATTTAAATTAAAACCTGCTAGCTATTTAAGTCAATAACAAGTAATGAAATCCAAAGCAGAGTTATACAATCCGCTTCGAGAAGACGAATCTTAAACAAGCCACTTTTATTGTAGTTTTAGTTAGTATTTTCAAAAAGTATTTTTAAGAAAGTATTTTTTAAAGTATTTGAGAGTAAATTATAAGAGCATCCAACGAGGGTTTTCAAATCTCTAGAAACAAAGAATTAATAAGAACAACTTTTCTTATTAGCTTTAGAAACTACTCAAAACTAAAGCTCACAATGTTTCTCTTAGATCTTATGATCTCTATCTTAGATCTTATGGAACACCTCTCCATTAGACCTATATTTATATGAAAGACAATTCCCTTTAACATGTGGGATATGGAAAACATAAACTT
>MU109627.1:0-2500 GCA_012274485.2 Sinapis alba | reverse complement strand
AGTTGATCATGGATTATCCATAAAGTTAGAATAGATTCTTCCTGGGTCGATGCCCGAGCGGTTAATGGGGACGGACTGTAAATTCGTTGGCAATATGTCTACGCTGGTTCAAATCCAGCTCGGCCCAAAAATTCGCTGTCTACATAACCCTTTTTGTTTTGCATAAATGACAGAACAGAGAAGGGTAAGAAAAAAAGTCAAATTTCTGGATATATTTCGACTTGACTTTTTTCTTTATTTCTTGTATCTCGTTACTTTTTTGTTTCCATAAAAAATTCCGATCTTGATCTTGCTAAGGATCCCGATATGGATCCTTTAAATATAAACTTTAATGAACAGAATGGAGAAAATAATCCATTTTTTACAATAAAAAATAGATTATCAATCGATTTGATAATAATGCAAGGATTACCAGTAATCTGCCTTGCTATCACTAAAGTGATATCCATATAGATATCAATATATCACTTGTGACTTTCTTTGTTACAAAACACTAATTTGAATCTAAAATTGAAATGATGAAAATGAAATCATAAGAAGGAATGGGTAAGCTACCCACTTGATTTCCATGGGATTGTAGTTCAATTGGTCAGAGCACCGCCCTGTCAAGGCGNCGCCCTGTCAAGGCGGAAGCTGCGGGTTCGAGCCCCGTCAGTCCCGGCGGATTCAATAAAAAAAAAAAAAAAAGACATAAACTCCCCTTTTTGTTTCTGGGCAAGGGGATCAAAATGGTTTCGGTTATCTTTTTGTTTTATTTTTCTTTTTTCATCAAGCAAAAGAAAGGGGTATTTCTATAGCACCAATTTAGAGACATATGTAAATTAGTATAATTATTATTATTGAGAGCATTCAACACTTCAAGAACGAGATACTGTACGGGGTTTCTTCTTTTTGTCAATTAATCTCCCATTAACTCGTGTAGGAAAATGAAATAGGATAGCGTATAATACGTTTGCCAAGAGTACCTATATATACTTTTGTTTCTATGAAGTCAAGGAAGTTAAAATAGTTCGAATCCAACCAAGGAAAGAGGATATTTTAAAAATAAAGATCAAATTAGTCTTCTCTAATGAATATGTTCTTTTTAAAGATTAGAGTCGATGTCGAAGAAAAACTCGTAAGAAAATTTAAATAGTTAATTTTTTGGAATATTTTAGTTTTTTTACCGGGACTCGTCTTTATCACATTCCCTTTGTTTTCAAAAAAGATCATAGACCCTTACAAAATTTTTTAAATTTCAATTTGAAATTTCGTACTTGTTTTCTCTATTTGATTTCTATTGTTTATTTAAGGTTCTTTAGAAACTCTTTTTGTAAACAATCGAAGTAGAAAAGGTTTTTTATGATATTTCATCAGATGATTGTACAAGGAAAGTAAAGTACTAGGTTGTAGAAAAGAAAGCGGGGAAAAAGAATCATAAATAAATATTTTTTCATTGGATCAGGAATCTCATTATGTATTCGGTGTGGATAAAAGATCTTCCTATGTTATACTATTAAATTCTTGACGATGAATTGATTTTATAGCTCCGATATTGTTATTCATGATATTTCTTTCATTCGATATCATCGAAATCGAATTCATCCGAGTGAGTTTACAAGCGAAAGATTTCTCATCTCTATGGGATTAAATCCCGAGATATTCCAAAGAAAAAAAATAATAACTAATAAACGATTAAATTATGGAAGTCAATATTCTTGCATTTATTGCTACTGCACTCTTCATTCTCGTTCCTACTGCTTTTTTGCTTATAAATTACGTAAAAACGGTTAGTCAAAATAATTAATTTGAATACAATTTGACTATCAATGAAAAAAAAAGATTTCAATTTCTCGTCTTAAATGAAAGGAATGCATTAGACTCAGTAGTACCCTAGGGGGCCCGCTAGTATGGTAGAAAGAGATCTCTTTCTACCATACTAGCCATTATGGTTATTGTAATGTATAAAGATACAAGTGAAATATCTTAATATAAAGGAATCCACCCATACCTCTCTTTTTCTTTATAAATGTAAATATAAATTAAATAGAATATGAAATGTATGTACATACTTTCTCAATTTCATTTGTTTGATACATTTAATACGGATAATCCGAATTCGATGGAAACTTCTTGAGATTTCGAAAAGGAGTTACCCCATGAATGGTTAACGGTGTAAACCCTGATATAAAAATATAAAATGAGTCAATAAAACAAAACATAAATCCAATTTCTAAAAAAAAATCTTAAAAAAATTGCCGGCCGGTCTAGAAAACTCAAACAATTGATACAGGTTGATAGAGTTTGATTATTATCGCAATTAGGAGTACTTCTAGAGTCCACTTCTTCCCCACACTACGAGAGAGAGGGAAAATGTAAAAACTACCATTAAACCGGCCCATGCGAGACTTACTATATCCATGTTAATTCTGTCCCCTATTTCTATGAATATGAAGAAACTTTTCCATTATTGTTCACTAATAATAGTGAAATCACTGGTGCAGAGTCAAAAAAGGGAGAG
>MU109626.1:0-14841 GCA_012274485.2 Sinapis alba | reverse complement strand
AATCATTAAAAACTATCTCTTCCAACTAAGTTTACACATTTAAGTAGAATAGTCTTTGTTCAAAAAAAAAAAGAAGTGGAATAGTCTATAATTCGAATATTCTTGAGAAACTTTCTAAATTTTGGTTTCAAAGTTCAACGTATACACAATATTTTGTATATATTATATATGTATACATAATATAATAAAACCTACGGCAATTATATTTTAAGGGTTTAATCCTTATTTAATGTTTCTTTCTACAACCACCCATTTCATTGTAATCAAAATTATTGTACCGTATAATTGAAAGTTTCGCAACTTTTGTATAGTTGAAAGGTACGTTTAATGCGAATATATATATGGTCTAAATACAGTTTAACTAATATGGTACGATAATTCTGGATGTATGAGGGATCATAGCTGATGTAATCGAATCAAATATCGTGATCACATTATTATACAGTGAAACTGAATAAAAGGAGAACTTTTTTTGACAAAGAACTTTATATATATAGATAATAAAGTGAAATTACAAAAAAGAATTAATGTTTTTTATAATAAACGAGATCGGTACAAGTACAACTCCTAAACCGGATAACCGAATGTATCCAACCGACACGGGAATGCCAGAATCTAAAAGAGAACTTATTTGTTTGCTTAGGCCATCTGCATTGGTTAAAAAGCTCAATGCATTTTTCAATTTATGTTTTAATATTTTAAAAATACTGATTAGTAAGAAAATGACAAGTTATTGCACAGTTGTTTAATAATGTTTTTGCACAAGAGACTTCTCTTTCCTTTCACATCACTTTGTCTATTTTTCTTAATTATTTCATTTATTTTATTTATGAAAAACCTCTCAAAATACTCTGTTGCGGATGTCCAGAGAACATGTCCAACGGTTTAGAAACTTAAATGGTATGTTAAGGTTGTAATAATAATATTTTGGATTTAAATAGATTATTAAATTAAATTTTAGTTGATAACAAAAATCTAACTAATCATGTAATGATATTTGGCAAGCTAGTTTCTAATGAGGTTGTTAAAAAAATTTTACGAACATACTTTCTAATCTTCTCTTTCTTGCCACTTTTTATTTAAAAAGCAAAAGTTAAGATACTATGTCCAATCCACCTTTGGACATGCTCTTAGACATGTCCATCGGAGTTTCTTAGATAAAGTTTCAAAAAAAAGTAAGCAAAAAAATAAATAAAAAAAGAAAAAAAATCAGAAAACCGCCTCTTAAATTGAGATTTGAAGAGTTGATAAGAAACCTTACGTGTCAGCTTCCTATTTGATCGCCGATGTATCTCTTTCTCTTTCGGGGTTTCACGCGAAATCGGATCTCTTCTTTTCTTTCTCCTTTTTCGATCTCTCCATATTCTCTCTGGCGATTTTCTGTTGATTCTTCGATTCTTCAATTTTTTTTTCTTCATCCATATTCCAATTTCGCCAATGCTTTCGGTCTAAACATGTGAAGAAGACAAAGCCTGGATCAAGCTCCAGAGACCCGTTCTAACCTTGATCGTGGCGTTTCTCTGCTTCGTCGTCTTCACATGCACGGTCATGAGCTTGAGAATCGTGTTCCCTTCGAACGTCCTGAGGAGACCCTGAGACTATGAAAAATTAAATCAGACTAACAAATGTTCTAAACTTTTCAAATCACTAAACTAAATACTAAATTATTGATTAGAGCCCATTATGGGTTCTTACCAATGGACTTGCTTTTAGGCCATTATTATTTCCGGTCTCTTAACCGGGATTCTTAGCTTCGGATAAGAGACGGTTCTTAGCTTTTCTTAAATAAGAGATACAAAAACCGTTTCTTAACCGAAAAGTGTAAAAAGAAAAAGAAAAATGTAAAATCATGAGTTAAGAACCCCAATTAAGAGACAAGGGATCTTAGGGTGGAGTTCTTAGCGTAATTTAAGAACTGTCTCTTAACTTTAACTAAAAAAAGTTAAGAAACGGTTCTTATATTACGCTAAAAAACTCATCCTAAGAACCTTCCAATAAACATGACCTAAAGATGTCTAGTTTAAGAAAATTTTGAAATATAATATTGCTGAATTAGTGATTAATAAAAGTGTTGTTAAATTTTAAGGCGCTAAAAACTAATCGGCCTATTGCTTGTATTTTGGAGTCTTTCATATATTAAATGAGTACGATTGATAAAAGCCCACTTAGGCTTAACAGTAAGCCCTAAACGTTTACAAAGTGACTTCTCGAATGTAATAATAACGTCCATATCTCTTCAAAGAAGAAAAAAGAACGTCCACACACCTCTTCTATTATTAGCCTATTAAACTCTGCTCCTCTCATCAAGAAGATATTTCTCCACTAAAGTTTGCAAGTAACAATACTTTTATTTCATCAACTTAATAAGACAATTCTTCCATAGACGTTCTACTACATAACTCGTTAACTTGGCTTTTGCCCTAATAAGCTTCTTATAACATCACACACAACTGATAACAAAACTACTAATATATAGTAAACCCAAAATCAGAAAAGATAAAAACAAAACCAAACTCAAACTTGACCAAACTTGTCAGTCAAGTTTATTTTTTTTTCGTTTCCGGCAGGTAAGACACATTGAAGGTCAAGTTTAACAGAATGGAATAGCCAAATTCTGGAAATATTGTTTCCTTGGGACGCAAGCACCACCACCACTAAAGCTTCCTTGTCCTTCCAAATCGAGATTCCATAAACCATCCCAAATCGCGTATTCTTCATGTACATTATTAGCCTGAGGTAATGGCACTGGAACCACTGGGCAAAACCCATTACCATTTGAGTCATAACCAGAACTTCTTGTTGAATGTGTGATCTGATGAGGAACATAGAACGCACCACCGCCTTCACCACTACTACCGCTACTACTACTACTGAAGTTATTATTATCACCATTGTTGTGGTTGTTGTCTTGTTCTAGTAAAGACATGATCTTTTTCATGTCCATTTGGTTTAATTGAAGCAACTGTTGTTCTTGCTGCAACTCCATCTGTCTTTGCTGCTGAAACTGTTGCCTCTTCAAGATTCTCTTTTTCGTCTTCTCCACATTGTTAGTTGGAGATTTCGTCTTCTTCTTGAAATGGGTTCTCCAATAGTTCTTGATCTCGTTGTCTGTTCTTCCCGGTAAACTACGAGCGATTGTTGACCACCTAAAATTGCAAAATAATCAGACAATTAGAAAAAAAAAAAAAAAAAAAACACAAACGACTTACTCTTTCCCGTTTCAAAATAATATATGTTCTAAAGTTTCACACTTATTAAAAAAACACGTAAAACTTTATGATAAATATATTATTTTCGTGTTTAACTATTTTCTATAAATTTTAACCAATCAAAATTCAGTAAACATAATTAATAATTTTAAATTGTACAATTTGTCATTATTACATACATTGAAAATCTAAAATATGAATTCTTTAGAAACAATTTTTTTCGTTAGAATATAGATCATTTTGAAACGGAAGGAGTATTTGAGTAAGGCTACACATTTAATTATAACATTAAACGCAAATAAACAAGTAAAGCTTAAATTAATTACCTGTTGCCCCACTTAGCATGTAAGTCAAGGATAATAGTTTCTTCATGTGGAGTGATTTGTCCTCTCTTGAGGTCTGGTCTCAAGTAGTTAACCCATCTTAACCTACAGCTTTTGCCATTTCTCTTCAACCCTGCTTGCCTCGCCACAGAGTTCCATCGGCCTTCACCGTGAAGCCTCACATAATCGATCAAAAGACGGTCTTCTTCGGCAGTCCAAGGCCCTTTTCTCCAACCTTCTTCTACTATTCCCCATCCTGCTCCCATCACTCCCCACAAACTCATCCTTTTTCTTTTTTTTTTCCTTAAGCTAAAAAGAGAAGTAGTGTCTTAGGTCTCTTTAATCTTATGAAACTTAAGTGTTCCTCTGTTTTGTCTTTGCGTTAAGTTGTGTTCTGTTTTCTCTCTGCCCATTTCAGTATTTATATATGCACGCACTAACTCTTAAGTCCTTGGCTCCACCACCTATTTTGTTTGTTTTCTATAGAGATAGAAACTAGTGACGAGAAAAGATCTTTTTACATTTTGAGAGTAATGTTCTTTCTAGAATCAAAATTATAAGGTTATATCACTTATCTAAAAGCAAGATTCTATGGAAAATTACACAATATATAGATATCTATATATACTTTTCAATCTCATTTTACAAAATAGCTCTACAAACTCTTTAGTTAGTAATAAGAATAACTAATCTATTCAGCAAATGTTATCCAAAAATTAAAAAGAATTATAATTGTAGGCATATAAGGAAAAAAAAAAGGAAGGAATATTATTAGAAAGAAAGGTAAAGAAAAGAAGGGGTTAGAACTTGGGTGCTCTCTTTACCTCTTTTCACAGGTCGTTTTCATAAGACTCTCGTACATATCCTTTCGTTCGTCCATTCGAGTCTTCATCTCTCAGTTCCAAAGACATCAGCATCCAAGAGTTACTAAACTGCCCTTTCTTGTTGGTACATTGTTTTGGATTTAAAAGTAGGGATATAATTTAAATCGAACTAAACCAAAGTTGAGCCAAGCACAAAACCATAAACTAATCAAATGAAAACTAAACCATAGATCGGATTGTTAACCCTACTTTTATGGTTTAAATGTTATACTTAGTTAGCAAACTTCATCATTTTTGTGAACACCAACAAGGATATTACAGGGCTATTAATTAAACATTATCAGTATTCATGCAGGATTAAAGATATAATGTTTAGGCATAAGGTAACATGGTCTAGCCGAGCATCAAATCCAATAGAATACTTCTTATATGCTAAAGCTATTTCGAACTGATATCACGTCGCCACGTATATATGATTTAGGAGTTAATGCAAAGATATTAATTATAGGTATTGTTATTACTCCCTCCCTTTCGAAAAGAGTGTCGTTTTAAAGAAAATTTTTCGTTACAAAATAAATATCATTTAAGATTTTAATGCATAATTTATTGATTTTATTTTCCAGTTCAATTTTTTATTGGTTGAAATATGATTAGGTGTATGGGTAATGATGTTTTTCTATAGAAAATATGCAAAATTAAATATTTTCTTAATCCGTGTGCAAAAAGCTAAAACGACGCTTGTTATGAAAAGAGGGAGTATTTAACTTCCTTAATTAATATTTACTTTAAAAGCACAATTAAAGTAAAAAAAAAAATTGATGGTGCTTGATTATTTTAAGGTGATACACATAATTGAACCACTAAGGTTTCTCCAAGTGTCGAGGAGAATTATACATGCGATCTTATACTAATATTTGTTGTTTGTCTTATAAGATTCGTTGGATTCCACATAAGGAATTATGGTAATATACTATAGAAATAAACTAAATAATTATGAAAGAGTTTATGGTCTCTGTGCGTCACCATGAGACAGGTGGTCTTATAATTCTCTGTCTCTTAGATATTTATAAAATTGTAAGTACTTTGTCTTGATATTTTCTTGTGATAGTATATGATCATCTTAAAAATCAATGCCTAGTGTTAATTAACATCTTCTCCATGAAATGTCTATCAAAATAATACTGAAAAGCGTGTGGTTGGGTCAACAGTTGGTTTCAATTCCATCTCTGCATCTTTCAAACTAACTTAAAACCAAAATTATCGAATAGTTTTTGCTTCAAAAATACAGTTAGAGCATTAAGCTTATGTGTATATATTGGAAGTTATTTATCAATTTATAACAGGGCTAATTAGCAAGCATATTTTCAAAAAAAAAAATTTATAACAGGGCTGTTGAATTTGATTGTTCTATAAAGTCCATGGCAAAACTAGAGTCTTGGTGTACTATAATGGTGGATTAGATATTTAAATACGAATGTCGAATATTTTGTTTTACTACGATAAGAAACATATAGTAGCTAATTAAGCACTACAAACATTAAAATAATCTTCTAACTAGGGTCAGATATAGGGTTTATCATGCCAACCGTGACCGACTGTCAGACTGCTCCACTTGGTAGTCAAAGATAATAAGCCAGTTCAAAGCTAAAATAAGTTAGAGCACCGAATCATCATATATTAGCATCAAATCATCATAATTTATATTTCTGCAAAATGAAATATTTAGGATTTGAATTGATGACGACGCAAAACAACACTAACACAAACCGCAGTAGGTTACATACTTACATGTTGTAATGAAGCAAAGTTTGAGGAAACTCTCATGAAACTTTGAAGATTAGGAAAACTTTTAGGCCGCAAACTAAGGGTGTGATTGGTTTTAACAGTTTCACTTTTAAAATAATTCTTCTAAGCTTTGATAATGATATTGTTTTCTTCAAAAAATTAAGTACTTCAATAGGGTTTCTAACTTCTTTAGATATTGATTATTGGAGCATTTTTAGTTTCATAAATAAACCATCACAAACTATGTCTAAATGTATATCTTGTTTACTTTTTTCCAAAATTTTAAAATTTTAAAATTTCAAACATGATGCTCTCAGATTATGATTAAAAGTGCTTAACAAAATATCCTTGTAACTATAAATCTATCAATTTTGTTTATCGATAAATTTTATGTAACTATAAAACTATTGATAAATGTTATGTCTAACTTTTTTTTTTTGAAACACAACTTTCTTTCATTAGAACTCAACATTGTGATTACAATAGCAAGAGGGAATTTTCCATCCTCGTTGATTGAAAAGATAAATAACACTAACAAACAACGTTAAGTAAGATAGTTCTTCAAGAGAAGTGGACAGCAAATTCGAGTCAAGGCTTGAATGCGTCGATAAGGCTTTCACGACAAAATCGGATAGCAGAAAGATAGTCACATAAAGTGACGTTGAGAACCAGCTCCCACCTACGAGAAAAACCAAGGTATTCTCGATTGCATCTTCAGGCCCCGTACAGACCGCTCCACAAGATAACAAACTGGTGAGTAGACTAGAACTGATACTCAGCAAAGAAACCGAGGAAACATCTCCTTTCACAGAAAGAAGGTATGATGGTAAGAGAGATTCCTTGCAACAGGAGGGTGGTGAAAATAGAACCGAATCCGGTAAATTCTTCCTAGTGGAGAAATATGACAATATACCCAGAATAAATACAGAGAACCCTCTGGAAACTTGTAAAACATTAACCAAAAAGGCCAAAGCTTTAGGCTGATACACTTCGGATTTGAAAACGACACTAACTGCATAGCTTCTCGGATACAGAAGGAGAGAGCTCATTGGAAGAGCATGAATCTCCATCGGCAATTGAAGAGCTTGGACAAAACCATCGATGTGACTTATCTCACGGTAGCCAAAGAGATTTCCATCGGAGTTTGTCTCCGAGGTCCAGAGCGCAGTGGCGGAGGGAGAATCCTCCCGACTCATCACTGGTTGGAGAACCAGGCACAAACAGTATAGCATAACCCATTGAGGTGGCGGTAAGGGAGAGCACGGCGGAGTAGAAAGCCCAAGGCTATCTCTTTCTTGAAGAGGAAGAGAATCTTCGGCTATGAACCCGGTCAAGTCAAAAGGCGAAGTTGGTTGTAGATCTGACGTGTGAGGTCTAGATCCGAAAGGGGGAGCGATGTCTTCATCGGTGGGAAGTGAGCAGTCGCCGGCTAGGAGCTCGATGGAGCAGGTTTCACGCATTGGGAAGCCAAAGCAGTTGATGGATGTGAACAACGAAGAGGAAAGGGGAGCCCCCCATAAGGAATCGATTTCGGTGGAGTCCCACCTGTATAGAGAAGAACCAGCTTTTCTACTCACGGTGGCCAGGGAGATCCACGGCCCAACGTATTGAGGAGAAGCGTTGACACAACTGGAAACCCAGTAAGAAAAGGTCGAAGAAATCATAGCAGAACCGTAGAGAGGAAGGCGAGATGCGGAAGGCGAGGCGCCACCGGCGTCAAGAAGAAAGGGTTGCGGCGTCTTCTCGATTAGAGTGCCCGAGAGAGAGTTTAGGGCGAACGATTTTGCGAAAAACTTACCTCGTTATGTCTAACTATGTATTTCATTTATTTAAGGAACTATTATATCAAATTAAATTAATATTAAATACAAATATGTTTATTAAAGAACTTAAACATAAATTTTTTAATTTTTCAAAAGAAATTCAAACAAAATATATATCCGTTCTTTTAAGGACATGTCAGAATCTAGTATCTTGTTAGACTTGATGTTCTAATCAACGGTTTGAGTCGATTGCTCTAGATCGGCCCTGGCAGAGATTATCAAGTATTTTGGAAGTATCATATTGATATCACCAGTGATTTGTTGATGCATATGTGAGGACTTTCCAACAGTTCACATCCATTGTTAGCAACATTTTTGTATTGCTATATATTTGAACCTAGTGATAAAGGTGCAGATTCTTTTTATTCTACAATTATACATGAAATATCAAAAGAGTTGTATATGTGAAAGTACCTCAAGGCTCAGAGACTACGGACAGAAATGGCGTGCTTGTAAACGTCAGCAATACCATTCACTGATTATAATAAACAACTTCTTATTGAATGATTAGACACTAATCAGTTTTTAATCAGGCATTATTAATTATTTAATTGAATCATCTATTAAAAAATTTGTCGTTGGAGATCATTTAAACTCCGTGTTTCGTACGAGTTTTTGTATTATTTGTGACTTTTGTACTGCAAAGCATGTTTAGCAGCTAAGCATGTGATTTTGCTAAGATATGCTTTTACGATAATAAATGTTTTATTATTTTGTATTATCAGGCGAAAGCTATGTTTTTATTTAGCATTAGTTATTTTTATTTTTTAAAAAAAATCTTAAGATTCGCTTTTGGAATGCCAAGGTAAAACATAATTAAATTTATTTAAATTAGGATGAATGTCTTAATGAATAGTGTTTTCAGTTTTTGTTTGCTGTGGATTACTATTTTAATAGTAATCTGTATTATCTTCTTTTTTTTTGAAAGCTAGTAATCTGTATTATCACTCGAATAATTGTTACAAACTTACGCTAAAAAGTTACAACAAGTTAATGATGATTTAGAGTCGTACAAGTAACTAAAATAAACAATATTTCGAATCCAACGTTTCCGCGTGAGGTGCAACTTGGCAAGTACTTTGATCAAATCATCGTTTTCTTTTGAGTTTTAAATAAACTACTTTCGACATTGTTTATGTTTGCCTCCTTTCTTTATTTTTTGTCGATCAAAGATAAAGTTTGCACGATTCTATGAAATATTTTGTTTTAACTATATTAATGTTGATCTTATCTTAAGTTGAAAGTGCAGGATGTGTACTTGCTAATGCCAATAAGCTTCTAGAATCTCGATATCTTGTTGTTAGGGTTGGGCATGATTATTTATTGGGTAATTCTCTCAAATAATTTTTTAAGTTTTTGTTATAAAATATTATTCAAAAAATAAAATAATCAAAATATTTTTTTTTAATTTTGAATATTTATTATTTATTATTTATTTTTTGAAATTTGAACTTTATTCACAAACCTGCCACTTAACTCTGAACCTAAGTCCAGATTAATTAACTCTAATGATATAAATGTATATTTTACCCTTTAATAAAATTTATTTTGGTCATTTTTTTTAAAAGCTATTTTTGTAAAAAAATAAGCTATCTAAAAAAATATATTTTATTTGTTATATAGATTATACTTGTTATTTAGTATAGTATTGTCAAATAATGATTACTTTTTATTATTATTTGTAAATGTAGATGAAGTATCAATATAATCATGTTTTGAATATTTAATAATAAAAAAATTCAACTAAAGATTGATCATAAGAAAACCTCTTAATTATCTTCATAACGAAAAAAAATATTCATTCTATTATCTTTTAATGTTAATTTTCATTTGTTAAAATAGATTATGAATGTAGCTTTTGATACTAAAATTAAGAGACAAAAATACACTCTCTTTATACGCATTCCCTTTAAAGGATTAGATCTCCTTTCTCTTCATCGCTGGTGATGGTTCCTCTCTCTCTTCAAATTTTATCCTACATAAGATAAAGATGATTTGCCGACTGTTGAATCCCCTGACTCAATCATGTTACATCCTTCAAATTTGTGAAAAAGTACATGATAACTCAGTTTCATTTGTGATATTAGTGATAACTGTAAGGGTAGCAATTAGGGTTATGTTTCTCATATTTGGATAGTTAAGAATTGATCAGTCGTGATATACGAAATGTTTGTAGTCACATCAATCTATTTAAACAAGGTCGTCATGTTTATTTAAACGATTCTTAATAAAGTATTGTTGAGGAAAGCTTTGGTGTGCTAAAGATTTGTGTAGTATCCATGTTCTTGATTTTACACTAACAACTATCTAATGAGGCAACTGGCGTGGGAGATTACTTAATATAAAATGCTAACTTGGTATTAACTTTCTAAGGAAGCAGCCATCCAAATATACAGTAATAGTTAGCCAAAATTTCTAGCAAAAGAATCAATGATATCCTAAAGCTTTTTGGGCCCTATTGATTTTTTATATATGATGATTAAGAGTTTCACTAGAGTATAATATAAGCATATAGTTTAACATTTAATTATGTTAATTACACACGTATAGTTAATGCGACTATATATGTTTGTCCTATATCCTGATAAAAAGCACTTGGGTCATATAGTTTACGAACTAAGTAAATATGCTTTAATAAGAATGATTCTTAAATCTTCACAAGTGGGGGGTTAGATAGATATCTATTCGAGATTTGCTGTCCAAAAACACTCGTTTATATAGCCTTTCTACAAAAATCTAACGGCACTATATCTATATTACTATATAAATACTATCCACCTTCTGCTAAGAGCATCTCCAATGTAATTATGGAGTAAATTGGAGTAATGAATAAACAAAAAATAGATTATTCTATTATGAAGTAAATTTGCTCTAACCCTTACTAAAAAGATGAAACGCATGAACTATAGGGGAATGCACATATTATTGTGACCTCATAGATAGTAATAGTATTTAAAATCAAATAAAATAAACAAGAAAACTTTGATCGTGCTATCCATATAGTCGACCAAATGGTTAGACCATATACCCAGACTACAAAATCTAATCTAACTCGGTTAAAGAAATTGTCAGATCGGAATATTTCGATAGAAGTCCATATGTTCAGAATGACAAAATAGTTCTCATGTAACTCATGTTTCCTTTAGATCAAACTCACGTGACTACTCTTAAATGAAAAACACTTTTGACTCATCTTATTTTACAACAAAAGCATTTTATCATTGATTCAATAATGTTGTTTATAATAGCGCTTGGTGCTTGCTAAAAAATATAGCAAAGGAAAGAAATTTGTCTTTTTCTTTTGGGTATCTCGAGCAGAGAAATCTGATTTAACGTTATTGAGATGAATCCGTTAACTCTTCTGATATTCTACGTTAGAGAGCTCGTTTGCAAAAGCATGCTATTCTTTCGGGCAAACTGCAAAAATAGCAAACAAAGTTCTACATTAGAAAATTAAAAAAAAGAATATCTAATATATAAAAATATGTTTAACTCTAATTAATACGAGGTCTTTTGGAAAAGAAACCAAAAATAAATTTATGCGGGTTTGCTTCTTTGATCTAAAATAGACAATATCGTACTAATCAGACAATAAAAAGTTGAAAATAAGATTTGACGAACCCAACACAAACAACCATTCAGTGGTGTGTAGCTAAATTTGACCATACTGTTATTACGTCTTATCAGACTTCACATTTTCTATACTACACCCTCTGATTTGAAGCGTAGACAAATTCTTTAGTGACTCACTAGAGACCTAACAAATCATACATTTGTTTATGTTGAAGGTACACATGATCCTCACATTTCGTTTTCTCAACCTTTTTTTGCCACTGCCCTTTTAATAGATATGTTATCAAATCGAAGAATAAATTCAACACATACATTATCTTTTTGGTTTTATTTTGTAAATTCATGTATCATTCCTACATCAGTTAATTCTATAATTTATTGTATCTCACTTTCCCTTTAATCATCTGTCAAAAGAACGATTCTCCTTAGGAATATTAAGGACAAGATAATCGAGTTAATCACACTTATAAAAGTTTGCTAGTACAAATCCAGATAGAGATAACGTTATCTCGTATACGAAAAATAACTAGTTTATTTACCAATTTGAATTCCCAATCTAGAATTTCGAATATTGTTTGGTTTGATTGGTAATGTTTTACTGCCGTGGTACATTGTATACCACCATTTCATGTGTAGCCATTTTTTTGATTAACCTAGGGATATTCTATATCTATGGAGAGGTCCACACTAATCTGTAAAAGGAAGTGCAGCTCAAGGATAAACCTTCTCTCCGGTATTCAAATGGATCTTAAAACATGGACTCATATATGTGTAAGATGATAGACTTTCACTCCGGTACTCAAATGAACCTTAAAACATAGACTCATATCCGTGTAAGATGACTATGATAATTGTAACTTAGTTTCGCGCAGCAGATGGGTCGAAGCTAAAACATATTAGCGTCTCAGCTCCGCTTCCTTACCACTCGACCACAATCACCCGATCAAGATCATGTGTAACCATTTGGTGGCGAAAAAGGGGACGATACCACCATTTTAAGCATATCATGCATCAACTTTTACTGCTATTTTGTATCGTTTCTAACTATGCTGACATTTCGTATTTGAATTTTGTACCATAAATCCAACCTTTTATGTTTGATTTTGTACTGCGTACTTGAGTTTCTTTTGTTAATAATGGAAGTTCCAGACTTCAGATCCGTAATCTCTTCTAGGCCTTCAGTCACTCTTTAGAAATTCCAATTTGTTATAAGTAACATTCTATAGTAAAAAGATTTGAACTCATAACATAGGTTAACCAACCCGTCACACTACTACTAAACCATCAAAGTTTTCGTTTCTTACTTAAGTTGAACATTTGGTTTGGTTTTAGACAAGTGTAACAGTATAAAACTTGGAACGATTCCAACATGGACGGACCAAAAAAAACATTTTGTTTTATAGATTATCCATAATTATGGGAAGGTTTGAACTGATAAACTTCTTATGTGACTTTTGTTTCGTCATCATCAATTGAATAATCTTCTTTAAGTTACTGGAAAGCAAGAGACGAGTCTTTCAGAACGAATGTTTCCGTGTTAGATAATAGAGAATAAACGTATAAATAAACAACATAAACAATAATGCTATCAGAAGAACAAACTTTGTCTGGAAAGAACATTAGGTAACATAGTAAAATCACAAGATCGAACGTAATAATTATAATATATTATGAGAGGTATAGTCATAATCAGGCTAATCTTTAGGATAAAATTTCACTTTACCTCACCGGCCTAGCGTTATGTCGATTTTGTGTTTTTTAGTGATACATGTCCATTTCGTTGCTTTAGTAGATGATCTAAGGCACACGAAAATTTGGTGGGTATAAGATGAACGAAGATGTACTGAAATTATCAAATTAAATTATTTTTTTATAAATTGAGGATTTTGTGTATGTCAGTGGATTTTCTAATCATTTCGGTAAAAAGTGTAGTCAAAAAGTATAAAAAATATCAAATTTGATACAAATGAGTGTTAAAGAGACAAAATACTTTAAAAATGATCGAGTAAAGGGATTAGGAATTCATGAATACTTCATGAAATATTTTCATATATCCAAGATTGTAACATATGCAAATTTTAGGGGAAACTCACCAATTCTGTAGTTTTCTTACAGATTGTATTCTATGTCTGTACCAGGGTATCTTTCAAATGAAGTTGACGAACCACAACACACATTCAACTAATTTTTTTTTTATACAAAAAGAATGTCTATATACAAACTAATTAAGCAAATATAATGCATCAAAATCGCTAGTGACAACAAATCTAGTTTGGCTGTTAAACACTAAAGACCAATCCACGTTAAGCTGCCTTTTTTTACTTTGGCGAAACCCATTTTTATGAATTGTAAAACAGATACCCTTTCCGTTGATTACTTTATTAATTGCTCTTAAACCTTATACCTAACAAGTAAGACGCTTTTAATACATTTGCTTACCTCAAGTCAATTTGTTGAAAGAGAGGACACATTGTCTTTTCCATATCCAACATTCTAATCTAGTGAATGGATTGAAAAGTCTAGAAGATAGAGAGTGATATGAGTACTTTAGAAAATGAGAGATGTAGAGTAGAAGTGAAAAGCTTGAGGTTGAGAATGGTGGTGGGGTTCGTATATCATCATCATCTTCCACACGAATGCCAGTATAAATCTTTTCCTTTTTTGCCAAAACAAATCTTGTTTGTTTATATAATTAGTGTTGGTAGGCACATTCTTACATCATTCTTCTAAAATATTATTTTCTTCTTTCTGATACGAAGTAGAAAAGACCTCTATTCCGCCACGAATTCTAATTACATCACTTACGTTTCATTTATTAATAGCCTGATTAATTATTTTCAAACCTATGAAAATTAGTTTTTTCTTAATACTTAAATGTTTATAATGAACAACATAAACATAACATATAAAAATATGGATTTTTTAGTAATAAAAATCTTTCAACTAAAAATGGATCGTAAAATAAATCTTCAACTAAAAATTTGATAAATGAAACCCTCAATTTAGTTCTGTAAACGTCTGTTACTCTCCATCTAAAATAACGTGTTGGAAGATGACATATGTTAACAGAACTAAACTTGAAGGTCTCTTTCGTCAAAGTTTTAATTGAAGATTTGTTTTACTATTCATCTTTAGTTGTGTTTTTTTACTAACTATTTGCATGTTTTAAAAAATTCTTATCACTTATGCATTATTAAAAACTCTTATAATTGATTGATACATTTTTAAAAATAATTTATAAATCTTTATATATTACTTGATCAATTGTATAACCAATTTATAAATAACTTTTATGAATGATTAA
>MU109622.1:0-14862 GCA_012274485.2 Sinapis alba | reverse complement strand
GACTAGAATGACCTCAGAGCAAGCTTCTTCCAGCAGCAAAGACATTTCTAACAATGTCTCTCAAGTTGTATTTGGCTCAAAATACCTTCACTCAGTTCAAGAAATACTATCTAATTTCGCCACATACTCCCTCCACGGCTTGGAGAATAATCCTCAATGCTATATTTCATCTCAAGGAGCTGAGTCAGGGGCTGTTGATACAGCCTCTACTTCACGTTTTGAGAATCTAACCGAGTTTTTTGAAGGACGTTTTGATCAAAAACGAGCATTAGAAGCAAAGAAAACCCATCTCTTGAATCTTCTTCAAATGGTATAACATGCTCACACATATATTTATATAAGCTAGAGAATGATTTAAATTTACTGAAGTTCTTGAGTTGATACTTGTCTTCAGGTGGATAATAGATATAGTCATTGCGTTGACGAGATTCACACGGTTGTATCAGCGTTCCATGCAGCAACCGAGTTAGATCCTCAGCTACACACCCGGTTTGCACTCCAAACAATCTCCTTCCTATACAAGAACCTGAGAGAGAGAATCAGCAAGAAGATACTTATGATGGGATCAGTTTTAGAGAGAGGCAAAGAGAAGTCTCAAGAAAACTCAATCATCAACCAACAGTGCCTTCTTCAGCAGCTAAAACAAAAGAACCATCAGATTTGGAGACCGCAACGAGGCTTGCCTGAGAAATCAGTCTCGGTTCTAAGGACTTGGATGTTCCAAAACTTTCTTCACCCGTAAGAATCTTTTGACTCTTTACTAAGTCTACTTTATGATGACAATGTTAGTAGCTAGAATTGATGATATTAATGTGTCCTCTTGATTATAGTTACCCAACAGATTCAGAGAAACATCTTCTTGCTATACGAAGTGGATTAACAAGAAGTCAGGTAATGCATCTCTAGTGTAACTCAAGCCTCAAGATTTTAGTTGCACGTATGTTTAGGTTATACAAATCCATGCAGCTAGTGATGTAAGTGTGTCTTGTTTTATTGTTTGGGGTGTGAGTAAAGGTATCAAACTGGTTTATAAATGCGCGGGTTAGGCTATGGAAGCCGATGATAGAAGAGATGTACGCTGAAATGAACAAGAGGAAGGTGAACAACACTCACCTTCAAGGCAATGGAGGAAGTTGTAGAATACCAAAGTCCATCATGATGAGCCAAGAAAGGAACAAATAAGAGAATGTTTTGTGTAGCAACTTGTTACGCAATCGTTACTATGATTGTTTATGTTATAGTATTGTTGTATATACAACTTCTCTTTTATGTCAACTATTTCGTTTTTTTTGTTGTATTTGAGTCATTGTCATGGTCTAGAAAACTATTAAGTAGCCGATATATAGGTCACACAGGCCGTGAACACAAACCATTAGAATTAGAGACGTAAGCCCATTAGAATTTGGGGTTCTAGTTTTTTTTGTTTTTTTTTTAATTTTTTTTTAATTTGATTTTTTATTTTTTTTTTAAAAAAATGAACCAATCGCGGGTCGCCACATGTCAGTGGGACCCGCAAACAGTACAAGAAACTCTTAAGAACCGGTTCTTATTTAAGAGTTTTAAGAACCAGTTCTTACACTATTCATGGGACTCATCCCCTAAGAACCCCTCTAAGAACCCCTTCTAATCAAGTAGAAGGAACATGTAAAAACATAGAAATCACATAAAACGACACCGTGTTGAGGTTTGACTTACTGTCTTTACTCAACTAACTAAAACGCAGCGTTTTATTTTTGTTTCACCTGACTCGTACGAACAAGTAGAAAGCCGAAGAGACAAAAGTTCGAGTTCTGTCGGAACCATCGACGGCGAATGGAGGAAGACAGAACGGTCGTGATCGGAGGCGGAGCGTCTCGATACGCGCTGAAACCGACGCGCATAAACAGCGAGGACATACTAATCTGCGTCGATGTGGATGCGGAATCGATGGTGGAGATGAAGACGACGGGAACTAACGGGAGGCCTTTGACGAGGATGGAGTGCGTCAAGCAAGCCATCATCCTCTTCATCCACAATAAGCTCTCCATCAACTCAGATCATCGCTTTGCTTTCGCTACTCTCTCCAAATCAGCCGCTTGGGTATGTGAGATTTAGGGGTTTCTTTCGATTTGATTAGCAATGCTCCGTAAAGTTTTGATTTTTGGATGAAAAAGTTGGATTCTTGATGTTTAGGGTAGAGAAAGTTTGCAACTTTACATGGATTCAGTTAGATATGAAAGATGATTAAGAAGTTATGTTTGTGTATAATGAGAAGCTGTATAGTTCTTCTAGTTCTTGAGATTTTCAGCTGGTTTTGTGTTTATCTGTTCTTGTTAGAGGATGGAATGTGAGGCAAATGTTTTATCTCTGGTCTGTTTTGGTTCTCTTAGCTTGGAACAGAGTTTTGATTGCATAACGTAATCTCCACTGCTGAGTTTTGTGAGGGAAAGACTCTCAGTGTTTAGCTTTTCACTGCTGACTTGTGTCATCCTAAATTGAACCTTGAATGTATTTTTTTCATCTAGTGACTGGTTGTGTGGGAAAGAAACTCAATGTTTAGATCCTCTCTGCTTAGTCTGCCATCTAAATTAAACTTGAGGTCTTTTATATTTCAGCTTAAAAAGGATTTCACAAGCGATGCTGCATCTGCTGTTGCTTCTCTAAGAGGATTGTCAGCTACTAAATCCTCTGGTCGGGCTGATCTCACACAACTGTTCCGGGTAGCGGCTCAGGAAGCCAAAAGTTCCAGAGCACAGAACCGGATCTTGAGAGTGGTAAGTTCACTTTCTGCACTAGCCAAATCCTGAAAAAGGCTATTTTACTGATTGTGTTTATATCGCTCTTCAGATTCTCATATACTGCAGGTCATCCGTGAGGCCAACACATGATTGGCCGACAAAGCAGAAGCTCTTCACTCTGGATGTTATGTACCTTCACGACAAACCAAGTCCTGATAACTGTCCTCAAGATGTGTATGACTCTCTTGTTGATGCTGTAGAACATGTTTCAGAGTATGAAGGTTACATCTTTGAGAGTGGTCAAGGGCTTGCGCGGTCTGTTTTCAAGCCCATGTCAATACTGTTATCGCATCCTCAGCAAAGATGTGCTCAAGATGATCTCGACATCCCTAAGTCTCTTGCGAAGAAGGTGCCTGTGGTTGAGGCAGCAACTGCTGATGATAATCACAATCCTCAGGCCATGAGCCAATAAGAACACTTGTTTTTGTATCTTTAGTTGTGACATTGTCCTAAGTTCCGAATGTGGAAAGTTCAAAGATCCATCAAGGAAGAAACACAAATGTTGAAATGAATATAATTATATAAATGGCTTCTTTTCTTAACATAAAGAGCATGGTGCATAAATATATATTTCCTCTTTATCGATATTTATGTAAATTTAATTTTAATGTTATTGTAAAATTATTACTTATCTTTAGACGGCTTGGAATAAATGCAATTAATTATTTGGAATTTTTAGTGGATTGATTCAAATATTAGTTTTGAATCCGGGTGCTATTAAGTCAATAATTTTACAGTTGAGTTGAAAATTCGATTATTGAGTATTAACTATGTTTTTTTTTATTACAAACAAAAAAACAACTAATGAATTTTGTTATGTTGTAACCTACTAAACTCTTTTAATAACAACTACAAAGACATTTTTAAAAAAATACTTTTAAAAAATATTAGTTATTCAGTTAAATACTGATATCATCTAATTAATTGGAAATATGTAATTGCTAGGTTGATGTATAATTACTAAATAGATATCCATAATCCATATTCACGAACAATGTAATCGTTGATATAAATTTGGGAGTTAGAGATATTCTCCAACATACACTTTCATTCCCGATTTCTCATCACCTGTTGCATTCTTTGAATTTTATATTTATTTGTTGATGATAATTTTTTGGTGCTGAAATTTCTAGTGAATGGTTTCAAATGTTGTTTTTGAATCCAATACAGTTTCTTTAATAATAATTCTATAATTAAAGAAACTGTGACTATTTTAATTGAGTTTTTATTTACAAACAATAAAACTAATAGGATTTTGTATGCTGTAAAAAGCTAATAAGCTCTTTTGATATACAAGAAGTTTCTTTAAAGAAATGCTTTATAAAAAAACACTAAACACCCAATTGTATATAATTAACTATATACGGTTTCATTTAGAAGTCTGATATCATCTAAATAAAACATCTAACGGATAAAAGAAATAAACAACATTTTGGCAAGCTGGCCAATCAAGCAAACATTAACCTATATATTTTCTTTGTACATAATATGTATATATATATCATGTCTTTATAATTCAAAGTTTGATGATATGCTTATAGGGATTTGAATTATGTAACTGCTCTTATTTTAAATCATTATAAGCATATCATCAAACTCTTATATGAAGACATGATATATATATTCTGTATAAAGAAAGCACATAGGCCAGTGTTTGCTTGATTGGTCAGCTTGCCAAAATATTGTTTATTTTTTCATTTCCTTATTAATTTATGTCTATATGATTAATTTGTGGTAGTGAATACATGGATATAGTTTATGGAAAAATGTATGGTTCACAGAACCATGAGCTTTAATTTCGGGTGTAAAGTCAACATATTAAATAAGTTGTTTGAAAACAAATATATTGCTTGGAATGACGTATGATATAATGACAATATTAAAAACTTCATATTAAAAAAATAACAATGGTATTTGGTGACTCAATATAACAATTTTAGTTTAGAGAATTAGTTTATTCTTTATTCCGCAAATTAAACTCAAAAGATTACATGTACAAATGTTTTTTTGATGAATTAAATTTGATATGTCATTCAGAAAAAATAACAGCCGTAAATGTGTTAGCAGTGTATGATTTATCAATTGCTACAAAGTGAGCATTATGGTTGTTACTTAATTACTGACATACTCTCTCCGTTTCATATTACTTGTCGTTCTAGGTTTATTCACACATATTAAAAAAACATATGATTTTGTATATTTCCAAAATAAAAACACAATTACCTATACACATAACCACATTTCAACCAATAGAAAAATAAAAACACAATTACCTATGAATCTTATTAATGAATTTTGCATTAAAACTCTAAAACGACACTTATTTTAAAACAAAAATTTTTCCCTACAACGACAAATAATATGAAACGGAGGGAGTATTTCTTATACACTTCTTGTTAACGCATTTTATCCGGATTCGAAAATCCGAACTGGAATCGATCCCAAAATTTTAGCTCACACTAGTTGTATGTCACGCCGTTAGGATAACTTGAAAATCACCAAAACATTAAATAAAGAGGATATTGCCATGCATAGCTTTTTGATGACGATGCCAACATGTATTTGCTATGAGTTCTCTCACGATATCTCTATATAAGAATCATTGGTACGGACGGCGTATATTTTTATTAGAATGAGAAAATATTTTTTAATAACGTTTGACTAAATTATTAAATTGGGAATCCAATTAATCAAAGATTGGAATCCCATAAGATGACACGTCATGTGCCTCTCTAATTGAGTAACGGGGTAGTCTATTACAACAAAACAACAAAAAAATTGTTATGTTGACTTTACATCTCACAAACGAGCATCACCCCTACCCACCGTGCCAGAAGGTTTTCGTCTGCTTATTATTATTTTGGAGACAATTTACATATAACCATGACATACTGTCTTAGCTAAAACTTAAAAAAAAAAAAAAAATCTACAACTATATATGATATATAAACTAAATTACAAGGTAGGCCATTCTACAGTTTGATCAAGTAAATTGTACCAAAATATTATCATTCTTTTCACATCATCGATAAGTTTGTTTTTCTAAATATAGTTCTCAATAGGAGTTCAACTAGTTCATTAATATATAAACAAAGAATATACAATAATTGAATAAAAAGGATGTGAGAGTTGACGAAGTTGTATCGCTTGATATGTCCAAAAGGCCAGGAGGGGCCGGCCTAATCTGTACTTACAATTACAAAGTACATACGTCATTTTTTTTGTTTTTTAATACTCCTTTTATTTATGAATTTCTAAAAATAACAAATATCATTTTAAGTTATTTTAAACTTTGTTAAAGTTAAAATTATTGTTCTTAAAGTATATAATTGTAACACAATGATAAAGAGTACACAACTACAAATTTGCCAAACCACTTATGCATTGCAAAACCAACTTATGGGATGACTTACAAAAATGATATTCCTCTGTTTCAATTTAATTATTGTTGTATAGTAAAAATTTTGTTTCATAATAAGTATTATTTATTATTTTAATATAAAATTTATTAACAATATTTTTTTGTTTATTTTTCTATTGATTAAAATATAATTAAGTGTATAGAATAATGATTTTTTTTATTTTAAAAATATATAAAATTAAATATTTTATTACTCTAAATGTATAAGTCTAAAATAAAATGATAACTAGGTAAAACAGACGGAATATTGTTTTTAACCTTTTTCAAGTATACGACTATACATATGAATTTACTTTCATGATTAGTTGATAAATTTATAAAGAAAAGTGTAATGAAACAAAACTCTTATGTAGACATTATTGTGTCATTTTATGAAACCATTAAAGATCTGCCTGGACAAGAATTAGGGTTTGGTCTGAATTTTTCCCCACTTCGTCATTATCATCGTACTTTTTTCATCTGAGAGATAATAAGAAAAGCCAATCTTTGAGTTTTGCTAACTGACAAGGCTTTAACTTGAAACTTTGGAAGATCGGAATGTTTTATAAGTAATTAAACATGTTATTCTATTGATCTGTCTGGTTTTCATTTGGTCTATGTAATCCTCAATCTCTATATTACTTTTTCATTTAAATTTATATTATTAGCAAACTTTCTTTGTTCACACATTTGGACACATGACTTTTCCTTTAACTAAGTATACATTTGACAAACAGAAATGCGAATACAATATTTTATGCGTCTAACTTGTTGGCAATGACAAAGAACAAGAATCCCGTCGGTAAATTTCATTAATAACTTGAAACTCGTATTAATATTTTCGAATAAACCAATCAGTAGTTTAATCAAGATACTAATCACACGTCACGCTACCGTACCGTGTGCCCTTTCAATAGAATATTGGGATGGTCCATATATAATATATTCAACTAAATAAGTTAACTACGTTTTTTGTAAGTTGTAATACGTTGTCAATGCCACCAGGAGCCACATAATTGTCTTATAAATTACAGAGGCTATATTAAATTCTTAAATTACCATTTCAAATAATTCGGAGTATGATGAGTATCTCATTCGCAGGTCGACTCATGTGACTTATTCTTTTATTCTAATTGACGGCATCAATCTATTATTAGGAATCGTCTATACAGAAACTAATGATTTGGTATTTTAAGTTATGTTTGCTTTTACACATGAATTTCTTAAACTAATGTTGTTAATTCTATGAATTAATGATATAATTAGATCGATCCTACGTATTTAGCTATGTAAAACATTTTTTTTAAAAACTTTATGCTCTTAAACTATTATATTATATTTTCCTAAAACAACTCAGTGTATATTATAGAATTATTATTTATTTTTTATTAAAATGCGTCAAAGACATACATAAATGACAAATTCATTTTCTTAAGCTGCTTCATGCTTATATATGATGAGAAATAAAATATTGTATATCTACATATGTCAAATGTGCGTAAATGCTACATCTGAAATAACTAAATACTATTCTATAAATATTTGTTTTTAGAGATATATCTGATTGACAAAATGGTTAATATTTCTAACCCAAAAATGTTATCAATAATAGAATATAGATCGACCGCCTGGAACTGAATATTTATTTCTAAATGCCACAAAGATACAAGTCATCGAGATGAATACAAATCATATAATATAATAACTATATATTTATATATTCCTGATTAAGATTCACAAAGTCTATATAAAGATGGGGGTATATGCATAAGCAAAGTCGTGTATCAAACTCTTTCATTTCTTTTTATCTCCTCTCATTTCACATATATACAAAAAAAAAAAAAAAAAAAATGGGATTTTGTTTTTGTTTATCCTCAGGAGGATCAACAGATAGAAATCAGATATACGAGATAAATGATTATGGACAAGAAAATGCAGTTCTATACTCTGAACAACATGAATTTCCTCAAGACGTTGGCTCTGTCTCGTCTTTAGCTGGAGGCAAGGGCTTCAATCAAGATGCTGCCATACTCCACCTGGTATTGTTTTGCAATATAATCATTAACATTTTTCTTAAAACTAATTAAGGTTATATTCAGAAAATGTAAATATATACTTGTCCAAAACATTTATTAATTTAATAACATGAATGAAAAAATTGTAGGGATATGGAACAGAAGAAGGAGCGTTGTGTGGAGTTTTTGATGGGCATGGAGAGAAGGGTGAACTGGTGAGCAAGATCGTAAGAAACCAGTTGCCATCTTTATTGTTAGGTCATATGAATAATCATTCAGTGACTCGAGACTGGAAACTCATCTGCGAAACTACGTGTTTGGCCATGGACAAAAGAATTCTTAAACTTAAAAACACTCTTGATTCCTCTTCTTCCGGAACTGCTGCTGTTTTCGCCGTTAAACATGTAAGGACATCATTATCCCCGATCTCTTAACCAGAGTTTTTAACTGATCATGATTTGACATTTTTTAAACATTTTTCAGCTAATAGACGGCTCTTATATCTTTTATTTTAGAGACGGTTCTTAGTTTTTCTTAATTAAAAATCGTCTCTTATCTGAACCTAAGAACTCTGGTTAACAGACCGGGGATAATGATGATCTAAGTTATTCTAATATTATTTTTTCAGAATTTTCATATTAATGATATTTTGAATATTTGTTTCTTCCTTTAAATGAAATATATAATCATATTTTGTAATATTAAAAAACCATATTTGAACAGGGAAATCAAGTGATGGTGGCAAACCTAGGAGACTCAAGGGCTATTATGATTGGAACAAGTGAGAATGGAGAAACAGAGGTGGTTCAATTGACCAGTGACCTGAAACCAAGTGTACCAAGTAAGTTTGTGATAGTTTGGATAAAGTGATGTTTGTAAACAATGGTTTTCGTCATGGTTAATCATTTCTCGGTTAATTTATTTTTTCAGGCGAAGCAGATAGGATAAGGAAACGCAACGGAAGAGTCTTAGCTTTGGAGTCAGAGCCTCATATTCTAAGAGTGTGGCTTCCACATGAAAACCGACCAGGGCTAGCCATGTCTAGGGCTTTAGGTGACTTCGTTCTTAAAAGCTATGGTGTCATTGCGACTCCTGAAGTCTCTATGCATCAAATCACTTCTCGCGACCAGTTTCTGCTCCTTGCTTCTGATGGGGTACGTTTATACATCTCCAAGAGGATAACAGGACCGAAACAAAATAACCAAACCAAATCATAATTTAATACTCCCTCCGTTTCGATTTAATTGTCCAGGAAAAAAAATTATTTCAAAATAAATATCGTTTGAGTATTTCAATACAAAATTTATTAAAAAGATTATTCAATTTTTTTATTAGTTAAAATATGATTTGGTATATAGGTAAATGTGTTTTTATTTTAAAAATATACAAAATCATATATTTTTTAATATATGAATAAACCTATAACGACAATTAAACTGAAACGGATGGAGTATGAAATATAAACACAAGTCTGAACCGCAATTATAGCCATACCAAACCAGTTTATACAACTACAATGTTTTCTCTTTAAGCCCATTCATGTAAATAATGATTTTATTTTGTTCTCTCGTGTGTTGTGAAGGTGTGGGACGTGCTTAGTAACGAAGAAGTGGCTAAGGTGGTGATGAAGTCGGTGAACGAGACAGGAGCGGCCAACGCGGTGACAGAGGCGGCGGCTAATGCGTGGAGACAGAAATATCCAACGGCTAAGGTTGATGATATCTCTGTCGTGTGTCTCTCTCTCAACAAGAGACATGTTCCTCAGCCTCGTATATGATTAAAACAAACACACTTGCGAAAAAGACTAATCAAAGATGGATGACAAAAACAGCTTACTCAGAGACTTCTGTGTTTGCCTATGAGCGTGACCTTATGTGTATATATATATCTATATCTACCGTTGTATGTTACGTCGTGTGATTTTTACTTAGAAATGAAATGATATAAGAAGTAAGGAGTGGTGTGTGTCGTGGGATAAAAGCAACAAGTACTTTTGACATTTTTGACACACGTCATGGGAATCTATGTATAACTACTGGAGATTATAACGTGAAATCATTCAAATTTTTGTTTCCAAAACTCTTATGTTATTGCTATGTCAATTTGATAATAACATCTAAACACCATATATTTGGGGGAAAAACAGTTACAAGAGTCAGTTCCACCTGGTCCCAGGAGCTCTCTTCACCGCGGATTCAGTGCTTAAACCTCTAAAGCCCTCTTCACGTTTGTTTATACTAGTACCAATACTCTCAGTCGCTCTGTATATATCATGATCATTTCCCTCTTCAGTGTGTTCATTTGTGCTGTACAAATGCGTGTAGAAGCTAAAGCTAATGTATAGATGTTTGTTTGATTTATGTTGACCTTGCAATTCTCAAACATTGGATGGTTTTTGTAGCAGAACATGGGGAATAAGTTTCAGAACATAGCAACTTTATTAGAACTTGCGTAATAATCTTCTCATAGTTTTTACATACACCAAATGTGCAGAGAATCAGAAGATAGAAGAACAAGAGACGCCTGATCTTTTACTTGGTGACGGTGAAGCTTGCACGAAAGTTCGATATCATAACCGGGCACTCGCCCTTCTCATCGTACTCCGTGAACTCCTCTCCGCTAGACAAATCAATCTCATCATATTTGGTTCCAGATTCCTGTTTAGCCCAAAATAATAAACTCAGTTCAAGAGAGCTTAAAAGTAGTAAGTGTGAGCGTTACAACTTACAGCTTCAGCTTTCCAAAATCCACCAAACCCGAAATCGATGGGTTCATAGCCTCGACAGTCAAAGACCATAAGAGGAGCATGCTCTCCAGCCTCAGAATCTTCAAGAGTTAAAGGTCGGCCTTTCCCCGTGATCATTGTCACATTCCCTTCCCTTCCACAGAACTTACACTATAACAATAACTCATGGAGACAAACCATCAAACTCAAACCCAAATGCATAAAGAAGAGATGAGGAAAGATTGAAAATGAATAGGATTATTACCTTCTGAACAAGATGACAAGTACCCCTGCCACCAGGAGGAGTGAAAGTCTCATTCAAAGTCACACATGTTTCTTTCTGTGTCACCTCTCCGCATCTTTCACATTTCAACTAAAACCTCAAAACATATCGTTAGTATTCACACTCACCAGCAAGAAACAACAAGGAGAATCATCTACTACTGTGTCATCATCATTGAAGAAGACTCTCTGTAACTACTCTATGAAGGTCAGCTCAATGGATTTTCAGATGAGATAAAGATTCTATTCACAAGGCGAAATTTGAAACGCTAAAGAGGAAAGACCTAAGCTTTACTAAATAAATCCTACAAGATTGAGAAGAATCGCTAGGTCATCATCATCGTCATCATCCAAGTAAACCCTAATCAAGCTCAGTGCCATGGATTTTGATACGAGACAGAGATTCAAAACAGGAAAGACCTAAGCTTTACTGTGATTCCTACAAGTAACGGAGAGGAGCCATTAAATCATCATACAAAAACCCTAAGAAAGACAGAATCAGGACGGAGAATCGAAGCTTGAGGAAACCTTGAAGAGGTAAGGGAAGTTGGGATCGTCGCAGCCACCAGAAGGCTGGAGATTAGTGAGATTCTCGAGATCAGCCGTGATTTTAAGTACATAGTTCACCATCTTCTTTCTCCCACGATTCTCCTTCTTCTGCTTCTGCTTCTGCTTCTGCTTCTGCTTCTGCTTCTGATCGTTGTTGTGCTTTTACGGAGAAGAAAGAAAGGCAGTCATCCGAATAGACGGTCTTCTCCTTGAGAAAGGGAATGATTTTGAAATCCGGACCGGCCGGTCGGACCAGTAAATTCGATCCGGTTATATCTTAAGAACTAACAAACCCGCTGATTCGTCAAAAAGCACTAATATAGTGGTCACTCGATTTTCACATATCTAACATCATTTTCAACTTCTGTGTTTTCTAGTGGTTTCTACAAATATGTTTTATATGACTTACTAAGCAAGACCATAGCACTAATTAAAATATAACACCACTAGAAAACTCCAGACATAGCATAATCCAATCATGAACTCAAGCCATGATTAATCAAGATTTATTCCTACGTCCAATCCAACTGTCCACGATATATTATCATTACTCCGTAATTGTTAGTCAACTTACTCATATGTATATAACCAACTAATGGTTAAGTGATTCAATCTAGCGTTAGACTGTAATAGTAATCATAATGTTTACCGTGAAATAATTCAAACTAGTATATCTCCCGTGCTTTGCACGGTTCTTGTTTTATAATTTACAATAGAAAAATGTTAATTTGAGAAATATTAATTTGAATGTTAAATAATACAGTGTAAAAATGTTATTTGAGGGTTATATATGTTGGTAAACTTAAAAATTAAAATTTTGTTGTTTATATCTTTCAGTAGTCCAATATAAACACAAGATAAACATCATGTATTAATCTATTTTTCAAATTCTAAAAATAATTTCTTATGAAAGTTAAATTGAGGGATATAAAATAAACTGACAAATAAACTTATTAATTCTCTTTCATTTTGATTATTTCTAATAATAACTAAAAAGAGGGCAGTGTCGAAACAACAAACTTTAGTTTTTACATTCTTCTCTTAAAATATTTTTGTTTCCGTAAGATTCTTTTACGTTTCTTCATTTTCAGTGCTATACATTTTAGTTTTTAAAATAATCTACAAATAAGAAATATATAAAAAGCGTATATATTTTTTATCTTAAAGTAAACAAAAGTAATATCATATTTCTTTAAGATTATAAAAACATAAAATAAAGAATAAGAAAAACATACCTCATCATGTTAGGTTTTGATCATCGTCTTTTCTATCACCGAGTTTTCTTTACACCATTTGTGGCGATTCTCAAATAATTTTAGGATCTTTGTGCATGTGCTTTAATAATATGAGACTCTATTACTCTCATCCAATAAACTATGATCACAACAACAAA
The DNA here is from genome assembly GCA_012274485.2 of Sinapis alba. Taxonomy (NCBI): domain Eukaryota; kingdom Viridiplantae; phylum Streptophyta; class Magnoliopsida; order Brassicales; family Brassicaceae; genus Sinapis; species Sinapis alba. The sequence goes on along the minus strand of MU109622.1, from coordinate 1,721 downwards.
CAAACATATTTGGTTTACCTTGACTTTTTTCACTATGGAGTATGTAGCTTTTTTTTATAGTAAAACAACAAAAACGGAAAAAAGACTGTGAGAATGTATTGTTAGAAAGAGAAAAGGTTTTAAAAAAAGTTCGTTCGAACAAAAAAAAAGTTTGTTTGAATTGGCATTTTAGTTTTATCGGCCCTAGATTCACATACCTGGATCTTATTCTTCAAATGTCTTGCCGTACACTCCCCCAATTAGTCCATAGCATATATGTGTTCTTCTCTTTTTTTCTCATCTCGTTGAAACAAATTCCTTTGAAAGACTATGATTGTGCTATCTTTTGGTGAGAAAAAAAAATGATTTTCATGTAGCACTGTAAATTTTGGCAGTGTAGATAAGATCATTAGAACATTTGATTTATCTGGGTAGAAGTAGAAATTTCAGAGAGAGAATTAATGAAGTTGTTGTAAATAATTTAGAAGTTTACAGTTTAGTTTCTGATCGTAAATCAGTTTTTGTCTAGAAAAATTTAATGGTTTAGTAGGAGATCATGAGTGTAGTGGGAGAAACTGAAGAGATTTTAATTTATATATAAAACAAACAAAAAAAATAGAAATCACGAAACTGTTTTGGTATTTAAATTTTTTTGCATTGTGTTTTTTTTTTAATTATAAATTTTTTACCAAGTGTCAAATTTTGATTAGCTAGGTGACTTGTGCTTTAGTATATAAGAGATGACAACATATTCAGCCATGTCCCATAATCAAAAAATCATACACTAAAGAGCAGAAAAAAAAAAATCAAATTCTCTCAAGGGTCAACTTCTCTTACAAGGAGGTTAGTGGACTACAATTATTAGATTATCTTATTTTATTATTGGATTCAGATCGATAGTCCAACTCGACAATCCAGCCCATTTAATAATTCCTAATCTTTCAAGGAAAAGCTAATTCAATTATTTTTCACAAACGTACGTACACACGTAGAAAACATATTGATCTTGATTGTTCAGAAAAGCCGTGTGTGTACTTATTGATATAGCTTGTAAATATCTGCACTACCGATTCCTTTGAAGGTAGACAGTATATATTTTTAGTCTCCGACCATCTTAGTATATGATTAATCTCACGCCGACATAAAAAAATGATTATCTCGCAAGTCAGCTAGTTCGACGTTTAGATCAACATCTTGTTTGGTGATATAAAACACACGTTATGAATCTATTTAAACCAACAATGTAGAAACCCTTGCTCATGTGCTAAGCTTTGTTCCTTTCTAACATAAAGAATGTAAAGCTCGTGCTAATAGTGGTAACGCACCAACACGCAACCTCTTTGAGGAATCCTCAACAAACCAAACCAAACACGTTGAACAAAAGTCAATATATTCCTCTTGCCATTTGGCTTGATGTCGGTTTCGCAAAGCCACACGTACGTAATGTAACATAGCTTCATGAACTAATCAAATCCTAAAGTATTCCCTTTCAGTCGATCCGTCATTACTTCCACATTGTTGTCGTCATTATCCTTTTAGTTTCGGTAATCAATATTTTTATCATTAAACGTGACAAGTACTATCTACATTATTCTTCAACACATAAAAATACATTTCCAAAATAATAATCAGAAAGATAATTAGTACTCTTGGACCCTCTTTGATTAACCGTTAAACTATCACTTTAGTAAAAATCCCTCGTCATTACTTTGGTTTCGTTTTTTATATAAATACGTTAACTA
>MU109619.1:0-11688 GCA_012274485.2 Sinapis alba | reverse complement strand
CTCAGCAAAGCACTCTATGGATTAAGACAAGCTCCAAGAGCTTGGAACAACAAACTTAATAAAATTCTTGTTGAGTTGAAATTCGACAAATGCACTAAGGAGCCCTCTGTTTACAGAAGAGAAGTTGATGACAATTTGTTACTGTTGGCCGTATACGTCGACGACCTTTTTATCACAGGAACAAGCATCAAGGTTATAAATAACTTCAAAGAGGAGATGAACAAGAAATTTGAGATGAGTGATCTTGGTAGATTGAGTTATTACCTAGGCATGGAAGTTGAACAAAGCGATAAAGGTATTACAGTGACTCAAAAACGATATGCTTCTAAAATTCTTGAAGATGCAGGGATGTCACAGTGCAACAAGACGTACACACCAATGGAGTCTGGACTTCGTTTGTCAAAATCTGAAGATGAAAAAGAAATAGAAGCCACGGGGTTTAGAAAGATTGTTGGCTGTCTAAGGTACCTTCTCCACACAAGGCCAGACTTGTCTTATGCTGTGGGCGTCTTAAGCCGGTATATGCAGAGTCCAAGACAGTCACATGGAGCAGCTATGAGGCATGTCCTTAGATACTTGCGAGGAACAACAGAACTTGGTTTGTTCTTTGAGCGATCAAGTGCAAAGAATCCAAAGCTCATAGGTTACAGCGACTCAAGCCACAACGTGGATGTTGATGATGGCAAAAGCATAAGTGGACACGTCTTCTACCTTGGCAATGGACCAATTTCCTGGTGTTCACAAAAGCAAGACATTGTAGCGTTATCATCTTGTGAAGCCGAGTTCATGGCCGGAACAGAGGCTGCAAGGCAAGGAATATGGCTGCAAGATTTGTTAAGTGAAGTCCTAGGAACTCAAAGTGAAGCAACAATCATTCGCATTGATAACAGATCCGCCATTGCACTAACGAAGAACCCGGTATTTCATGGAAGAAGCAAACACATACACCGAAGATACCACTTCATTAGAGAATGTGTTGTGAGAGGGCAAATCGAAGTTGAGCATGTTCCTGGAACAGAACAAAAGGCGGATATTCTAACTAAGGCGCTTGGCAAGACAAAGTTCAAGGAAATGAGAGATCTCATTGGATTGCATGATATGTCCAAAGAAAGCTTCAAGTTTAAAGAGGAGATTGTTGACTTAAACTTGAAGATAACTTGAAGAACAAGTTATCCTAATCCATGTTGGTGTCTTTTCTTAGGAGTTATCTAATAAAAGACTAATTGTTTTAGGAGTTATCCAAATCAATAAGGGATTAGGATTAGTAATAGATATAAATAAGGCAATTGAGTTGTGATTGCTTCGTAAGGTTTTTGAAGAGAGAAAAAGAACTTTGTTGTTTTGAGAGAGTTTTTCAAAGCTTGAATAAAAGAGGAGTTTTATTCATATTGCTGTGTTGATCTATTCTTTCATACGTTCTTTACTCCTGTCCACATTTTTCTTTGAGATTTTGAAGTTATTACCAAGATTTTTTTTTTTTGAACAAATGTTTAATTTTATTTATCCAAAATTCTATTACCAAGGTTTTTAGTTAGTGAGTAGGATCTTAGGATATCATTATCTTCGATATTTTAACCGGGATTCTTAACTTATGATTTGATATTTTTTTGTTTTAATTTTTTTTTTATATATTTTTTGCTAAGAGACGGCTCTTATATCTATTATTTAAAAGACAGTTCTTAGTTTTTCTTAGTTAAAAACTAAGAGAATCTAAGAACTGTCTCTTATCCGAAACTAAGTACCCCGGTTAAGAAATCGGAGATAATGATGGTCTTACAGTCCTATATGCATTGTTTGCACATAAAAATTAAAGAATTGATGGTTTTGAGACCTTAGTATATCATAATATAATTGGCTTTTGTGAAAGAAAACAACTTAGTGATGTTATTTTACAGAGTATAAGATTTGATTTCGTGGAGAACGCTGAGATCAAAGACATATCATCGATAGATGCCAAGAACTTCCACATCAACGTGCTCGGAGCCAAGAACATGACCATGAGTAACATCAAGATCATCGCTCCAGAAGACAGTCCCAACACTGACGGTATACATTTGGGAAGAAGTGACGGAGTCAAGATCCTTAACTCATTCATCTCCACGGGAGACGACTGCATCTCCGTTGGAGATGGGACGAGTAACCTTCACGTGGAGAAAGTCACATGCGGTCCAGGACATGGAATCAGTGTCGGAAGCCTTGGAAGGTACGGAAAAGAACAGGATGTTAGCGGCATTAGGGTGGTGAACTGCACTCTCCAAGAGACTGACAATGGACTGAGGATCAAGACATGGCCATCTGCAGCTTGCTCCACCACTGCCTCCGATATTCATTTCGAGAATATCATTGTCAAGAACGTTAGCAACCCAATCCTCATCGACCAAGAGTACTGCCCTTGGAACCAATGCAACAAGAAGGTAACATATCTTTATCATTCATTTTAATAGAATCCATATTTGGGGGCTGTTGGACAATATGATGATTACACAATCATGTTATTGTATTGAGCTTCCAATCGTTTTTGTTATTGTTATGTATTTGCAGAAAGCATCAACGATTAAGCTTGTGAACATAAGTTTCAAGAAGATTAGAGGAACATCAGGGAACAAGGATGCAGTAAAGCTACTGTGCAGCAAGGGATATCCATGCCAGAACGTCGAGATTGGAGACATTGATATTAAGTACAGTGGAGCAGATGGTCCACCGACTTTCCAGTGCTCAAACGTAAGTCCCAAACTCTTGGGAGCTCAGAGCCCTAAAGCTTGCAGCAGTCCAGTGACCAAGCTACCCCAATAAGTAGAAGCTCAAAACTATTAACCTAAAGCACCCATACTATATTGTAATGTTTCTATACAAAACTTAACTATGGTATTTGATGTATGTTCTCATTCTATCTAAAATTCAAAAATGAATGCATCAATTATGCCTTTTTAACCCAAAAAAGTATACTAATCTTTCAATTGCCTCATCGGTTCAAGCCATAGAGATTTGCTTCAACGAAGGAAATTGTTTTTACACAACTAATTAATTAATGAGCCGTTTTCTATGGTTAGATCAAATTGAGAACTCTAGTCAGTGACTCTATTGGTGTCGAGTTGCACGTTAGAAGCCTAAGTAAATTAAAAAGCCAAGATAGATTTTGATATCCAATTGTTTAAGTGAAGTATCCGTAGTAGTTCAAGACGGTTAGTGGTGTCTTGGCTCCCAAGTTTCTTTTTTTAATTTTATTTTGGTGGTTATCGTAATGAAAAGAAATTTGTGGAGGATGCATATAATTGGGAATATCATAAATCAAACAACTCATTAGGATTCATAATAATAATAATGAAAAGAATTACTAAAATATCCAGATTCAATCAATGAATGTTGAATCATTCACTGGAATTTTTTTTGTAAAGTAAATTTTGCATAATGAAGAAAAGAAATCATGTAAAAACATAAGAAATAGTTTCTATAAATATAGAAGTACATGAACAGAAACGAGTTTGCTTGCGTTCGCATAAGACATACAAACAGACTTATTCTCCAAAGTCCACAGCCCTACAATGGCTAAATCCTTTTCCCAATATCTCACTATCAAAAACAAAAAAAACTTAAAAACACAAAACAAAAGAAACATATAACCTCTAGTACAATCTGCCTCAAAACACCAAACCTTAGAGATAACCCCCAAGAACAAGAACCATTACATGACAATAAAGAAAACTCAAGAAGAAGGATCATCCACTTCTTCATTTTTTTTTTTTTTGAACTCTTCTTATGTATTACAGCCTCGCCGGAGACTGATACAGTTTCTACTGTCCCTCATTGAAAGAAAAAAAAACAGAAAAGAAGCCTAGGAGGAGGACCAATGAATTTAGAAAACCAAACCATTATCTTTGGGATTTTCTGGTTTAACTCTAGCTGATGGTGTGACCAAGTTTAGTCCTCATAGACTTTGCATCAAGGAGAGAAGATAATCTAAAAGATTCGCCAAAAAGACACAGATCGTTTCACCGTGATGCCTCGCCTACAATATCGTGGTAAAAACAAAAACTAAGTAGCAATTCCTGCAACACAAGGCGAAGAAAGGGAGATATAACTTAGACTATGTTGTGAGCAATGCATAAGATTAAGCTATGTTCATGAGCAGATATCTAAAGCACTGAAAGAAGCTTTCTTCATGAAAGATGACTCTTGATGAGCTATAGATAACAGTAAACATGCACACTGGTTACTGCTTTTACCACATTATGTATGCAAGCATGTGTATGTTTCTGAGGAACCTATCTAGGCTTTCTATTAGGAGGAGCCTATACATTCCTATTCTATTCCTTTACTTATCAGAGCTAGCTCATGGCCTTCTTTAAGCATAATAGAATCAGTTATTTTAAAGCAAAGATCACTAGGAACTCAGATTTACCTCTGTTTGGTTGCCTCTTGTTCACACTGTAACTGCCAACATAACCTGGAGATGAACTTCTAGCTGAAACATCCGAAGAAGGACCTCCTCCTCCAATCCCATAGCTAAAAGAACCAGGCCCTTCCGTCTCAGGAGTTGCTGATCTCCATGTGGGATCGCTATAGACTGCACCATTCCCGTAAAACTCTGCAAGTCCTGCTGCTTCATAACCCGTGTTGTTGGCTACAGAGGCAGAAGAGAATGAAGATGATGGTGCTGCTGCCTTGCTAGGCCCTATGTTTCTTGCTCCCAACCCAAAACCAGATTCACCGTTTCCTCCATAACCAAACTTCACATTCTCGTTACTAACACCATTGTTTCCTCCTCCTCCTCCAGGAGCACCCCAGTTTCCAAATGGACCGCTAAGCGTGTTGTTCCCACTTGTTGATCCTCCCATGTATGCATTGGAGTTTGAGTTTGCACCGTTGTTGTTATAGTTAAAACCACCATTGTTTCCCCATAGGTTCCGTGTAACCGAACTGAAGAAAGATGAGTTTCCTCCTCCTCCTCCTCCTCCTCCTCCTCCTCCATTGCCTCCTTCGAAACCAACAGCAGGACCAAACCGGTTTGTATTACCAATGTAGTATGGGCTCATTCCTCTGCCATAGTCCACGTTTCCATTAAAACTTGTACCTCCAGTGAACCCTGTGGGCAACCCTTGGTCAAAGTTCACATTCATCCCATAACCAGACCCGAAATTCGCAAACCCGCTTCTTCCAGCACCAACAGGACTAAACCGACCATCCATCCTAAGCCCATAGCCTCCAACTGCACCGGGACTAAACCCTTGAGCATATCCATTCAAGAGGTTATTAACCCTATTAACCCCATAGCTGTAACCAGCACCAAGAGGACTACGAGCTGGACCTGGAGACAACTCCTTCGGAACAGCTCGCTTAACCTCAACCATTTTACCATTAAGTTCATGGAATGTCTTGAGCAATACTTTCTCAACGGCTTCCTCGGAATCATAAGTTATGAATCCAAAACCTCTAGGCCTTTGTGTGTTGTGGTCATACATAACAACCACATCGGTGGTTGTCCCAAACTGCTCAAAATAGGTCTTGAAGTCACTCTCAGTGACAGAAGAAGGTAACCCTCCAACGAATATCTTCCTTGTCCGAACTCCTGGACCACCTGGTGATCCTTGAATGCTACTGCTGTTGCTTCTAACTGTGTTCTGGTCATCTCTAGGAACAGCTTTCTTCGCTTCAACCTGCCAAAAGGATCAAAAAAATTTAAAAATGGATAAAGAAGATTTGAAAACAAGTTACATTGTAGAGAATCACATCCTAACATACCAATCTCCCATCAATACTATGTTTTTCGGTTATAACAATCTCTGCAACAGCTGGATCAGCAAAGACTACAAAGCCGAAGCCACGTGCACGACCCGTGGTACGGTCTTTCAAGATCACAGCTTCGATCACTTCTCCAAAGCTGCTGAAATACTCCTTGAGACGTTCCTCATTGGTGTCCCATGATATCCCTCCGATGAACAGCTTTCCATTGTCGGATTGCATTTTTTTGCTATAAAGAACCAAACTTTCACAAGCTGTAATAAGAACAAACCGAACACAAAGTTGTCAGATCAAAAACAGGTTTTGCATTTAAATCAAACACTTCGGAATCAATCAAGGAACAACAGATCTTTCATCAACCGATCAAAAAGGAAACGGATTTGCAATCAAATCTCAGATCAAAGAATCAAAAACGAGATGAAAACGAAAACCCACCAATCAGATTAGAGAGAAAGAAAAAATGCCCAGATGCGGAATCTCGTCAAGATCTGAGGAAAGGCACGATTTTTGAATTATCTGTTTTTTTAAGTTCAATCCGATTTAACTCAATTTCAATGGCGTCAATAAGAACATACTGACGACGCGCAGGGACGCGCTCTAGAGAGAGATAGAAAGACGAAGGAGGCTTTTCGATTGCGAGAAGAAGAAGAAGATATGTCTGTATATATACATGATAAGGGGAAGTTTTTTACATTACAAGCTCATGTGCGTTTGTAATAAGGAAATTGCGGAGTTTTCTTTTTTTCTTTTCTTTTTTTCCTTACACGCTACCTTTTTTTTACTGTTGTTACCAAAAAAAATAAAAAGAATTAGAATATTCAAGTTAATAAAAGTAAACGTGTTATAAAAATAAATAAAAATTGAAATCTTTAGTTTATATCTTAATGAAGATAAATCAAGACTAATTAGAATTAGTGCCATTAAGATTAAACTTCAGAGGTATCAAATAAATGATGTTTATTAGGTTGTTGGTTGTTTAGGTTATTTAAACTGATTATTTTTGTTGACGTTTAAATTTATAAATATATATTTTTTTAAAAAAATATTTATTTGTGTTACATAAATTTTAGTTACCATAATTAGATCAAAATAACATTATAATATACTAACAAAATATATATTATTTTGGATACACTATCAAAAAATTTGACTTTTCCTAAAAACATCGGATGCATGTCTAAATAGAACAAATTTTTAAAACGGTTACAATTAAAGTTTTAAGCGTTATTTAACAATTTATACGGTTGAGAATTAATGCTTTTACAGATCATTTTTTATTGGTTCATTTGTGGATTCAAAGGTAAATAAATTATTATGATAAAAAATTGTATAATTGTTAAAAGTATCGAAATTACATTATTATAATAACAATGTAGATAACTATATCAATTAAGATCACAAAAAATAATTAACTTAAAACCAAATAAATTTCACCGTAGGGCCAAGCCCATGTTTATTGGAATTAAAGCCCACAATATAAAACCTGAAAGAGTCCCTTTTAAGACAGTATTTCCCTCCAAGTCAAAATTTTTTCAAACCCTTTAATCTTTGACTTGTACAAATCTTCTCCTACAATTTTCTTCCTTCTTCAACCTCTCAGTCTCTGTTATATAAATACCATCGACAAACGACTCATCATCCCTAACCTAAAACCCAGAAGCAAGTTTAATCCTTTCTCCTCTTTTCATCCTTTACTCACAATCTTCTCTTATAAAAGTCTCTTCTTCCATGTCAACCCTCAGCAAAAAAGCTTCCTTTTTGCTCAGAACCCTCGACAATGATGTTACCGCCGGTCAGGAGCATCGCGGGTCCGGTGCGATTCATGTTATCATGGGTGTTTTCTGGGAAATCGACTTCTCTCCTCCGTCGAATCAAGTCGGAGATCAGCGCCGGAAGGTAAAACCTTTTCACCATTTCCATAGATTTTAGTGATCTAGTTTCTCTAAAGTTGTTACCTTTTGGTTATTTAGAAGTGTTGCGATGGTGAAATCGAGTAAAGATACGAGATATGCTAAAGATTCGGTGGTGACACATGATGGAATTGGATTCCCTTGCTGGGCTCTTCCGGATCTTATGTCGTTTCCAGAGATATTCGGACAAGATGCTTATGCCAAGGTAAAGTCTCTATGGTTTGGTCTTATTGTGAAAGGATTGTATTGAAAAAAAAAATGTTTTTTTTCATTCTCTTGAAATGGTTGCAGCTTGATGTGATTGGTGTTGACGAGGCACAGTTCTTTGGAGACCTTTATGAGTTTTGCTGCAAAGTCGCTGATGATGATGGCAAAACTGTGATTGTTGCAGGCCTTGATGGTGACTACTTAAGGTGCTTGATTCTATGTTTTTGACTTTCAGATTTGAACAATTTTTGTTTTGACTGTAACTTGAATAGTTGAATGTGATTCTTTTCTTGGGGAAAAATGCAGAAGGAGCTTTGGTGCTGTTCTTGACATTATACCTTTGGCTGATTCTGTGATAAAGCTAACAGCAAGGTGTGAGGTTTGTGGGCAGAAAGCTTTTTTCACTTTAAGAAAGACTTGTGATACCAGAACCGAGCTGATTGGTGGAGCTGATGTCTATATGCCCGTTTGTCGCAAGCATTACATTAATAATCAAGTTGTCATCATACCTTCGAAGGAAGTCTTGGATTTTGACAAGGCAAATGGTGATTCCTGTGTGGAGACAGTTGCTGCTATAATCTAACCATAATTGCTGTGGGAACCAGTAACACATAGTCATGTTTGATTAGTGAAATTCTGTGTGCTTTCGTTTTACTTGTCTAGGTTTATCTTCAATGTCTTTCAAAAACATTTGTGATGTTTCTTGTATATAAGTATATGTTTGATGATTCCTCTATAGCTTCTGAGTTCTGAACCATGTTTGTTTCATGCATCGCATTCTACTGGCTTTTTAGCAGCATTTCCCATCTTCCATAGCTTTACTGAGTAAAGCGAAGCAAATCTATTAGCATAGCATTGATAGTTGATACATACAACCTGTTAGTTGTTTCACTGCTCCTTCTCATCAGTTATTTGGCAAGCGTGTCTCACTCGGTCTAGGACACTTTCCACTTAGGATGTTCAGTGGGCGGATTACTCGGTCTAGGACACTTTCCACTTAGGATGTTCAGTGGGCGGATTGTCCACGGATAGCTCATATGATCTTATATGGATAGGTACATATTTAACCAAATTGTTTTTTTGTCCAAATGGATGATGCCCAAATACACCCATGATCAAATGGACAAAACTAGATGGACATTGGGCGGCCCAAATACTAAAAATATCTAGGATTAATGAAATTGGGGAAAAATAAAAATATTTTATAATTAATGTATTTTTAATTTCTTATTATTTAAACCAAATCTGTAAACACAAATATTTAATAATTAATGCATTTTTTATTTAGTATTTTATTTTCAGTATAACACATATATTTGATATTAATAGATCAATAAATAATAATTTAATGAAAATACATAATATAGTTTATAAGGTTCACTTTGTGGTCATATATAATTTGTTTATATGATAAACATATGTTTAACATTGTAGTTTTTTGTATATTGTTTTCATTCCTCTAGTTTGATGTATTTTATTTTGTAGTAGTGTAATGATTTTTGGTTTCCATATTCACTGTATTTTGATATTGGAGTTTAAGCTTTTTTTTTTTACTTTTTCTTTTTACTACAATTATTATTATTATATTAAACAGTTTTTCCATTTATAGTCATATTTTTAAAGAATCTCCACCAAAAGTTATGTTTTGAATCCATGACTGGCCGGATAGCTTTAACATTAGTTTGTTGTGCAGTTTTTGTATTGTTTGAGATCCTTCGAAAAAGTAATCTTGTTAGGATAACCATTGTCATATTATTTTAATTTTTGCAACATAACTTTTGGTTAATGAAAGAGCAACTCTCTTAAATAGCACTTTTTAAGTTTTTGTCATTAAAATAACCCTTGAAAAAAAATGACCAAAATAGCATACTTTTTTTTTGAAATTTTCAATTTTTTAATTTTTTAAAAAAATTTGAAACTCTATCTCCAAACCCATCCTTTTACTCTAAATCTTAAAGTCTAAATTAGTTAACCCTAAGGGTATAAATGCATATTAATAAAAAATTTAGCTTCAAAAAAAACTTATTTTGGTCATTTTCTTCCTTAAAAACTATTTTTGTGAAGAACAAACTAATATGGAATATTCTTAATAAAAGGTCTAATTCTGAATGGAATATTCTTTTTTTTTATGTTTTTAGGAAACGTATATATTGTCATATTGTTTGTAATAAAATAGTTAGTCTTAGCTTTGTATATGATTCGAAAAAATATTGTAGTAGTTATGATATTGAGCATAACTTGGAGAAACAATCTAAGAGGATGATTGGTTAGTACTTTCATCTCATTGGACAAACAAAATTATTGTATAATCACAAAATTTAACAATTAAGCTTTGCTTTATTTTCTTATACCAACAGCTTTGTTTCCATTTTTTGGGCTGTAGATACTGATTTTCCCACGGCATAAAATCAGTGCTTTGAAAATTTGTTAATAAATCTGTGACTATACAGCATAAATTCTACATCAAAAAATAATTATACATTTAAAATCAATTTAGATCAATAAATGAAAAATAAATCCACAGCACGTTCAAAATCTAGTAAATATTTGAAAGAGAGTTTTACATTAACTTACGAAAAATTATTCAATTAAATCATAATTAGTATTGTTCATAAATTACTTCATTGTTTACTGTGTATTCCTTACTTTACCTAGTTTTCTATAGTCTCAAATTTAGAATACACAACTATCAAATTAAAAATTAAAGCAAACATAAGTTATAAGATAATAGTAATAATAATACTATTATTATTAATAAAATAATTCAAATTTAAGCGTACATAAGTTAGACAAACAAACTGAATTAATTACTGTTTAAAAGTCTAAAACTAATATTTTAAAATACACAACTATAAAATAAAACAGCCTTCATACAAATAATAATTTAAAGTGTACATCAACTGTATGCATAATTTATTGCATTTTAAGAAGCAGAGAAGCAAATAAAAGAAAGTAGCAAAGAAGCCATGCAATAAAATAATAAACCAAAGAAAAGGCAACCAAACCGTTAAGCAGAAAAATAGAAAGAAGCAGAGAAACAAAAAAAAAATCAAAGAAGCAACCAAACACACTAAACAAAGAAAGAAAAAATCAGAGAAATAAACAATGAAAAATATGCATATGAATCAAAGAAGCACAAAAGGAAGAAAGTAAACAACTTAAGCATGTATGGAAGCAATCAAACAAATCGATCAAATAAGCAAGAAATTAAATAAATTAAGCATATAATGAGCAATGGTGAAAGAAATGAACAAAACTAGAATCAAGGAAGCAAATATGCATGAATGTATGTGTGTATGCAATGCATGAACATATGCATGTATGTAGGAATGTGATGCATGAATGCAATGTGTCCTGAAATCACAACGATCACACTTTCTGTGGATAGCATAACTGTTGTGATTTCGATAGTATGTACCTATGTTAAATGTTCTCGGTTACCTTGGCTATGAAATCTGCTACACTGAACATAAAAGAGTGATTAACTATCGAATCATAGGAGAAAAATCATAGACTGAATAAAACAACGAGAATGAACACCATACCGGAAGAGAGTGAAGCTTGTGTTAGTTGAAAAATGCAAATTCTTCTTGAAATTCCCACTCTCAAGCACTGCGTATAGTCCACAAAACAAATGCCAAGAAGACATGTACAATGTCACAATCCTTATACAGGTTTAAGACAAGGTTAAACTTTAATACCTTATTTGGTTTTTTGCCAGGACCAACACCTCACCGGATGGAGTATCTGCAAATCCAATGTGGCTTTCAACTATTTTCACCTCTAATAAAAAGATACCTGTGAAGTGACCAAGCAGTTGTCGAATGAATGA
>MU109616.1:0-13058 GCA_012274485.2 Sinapis alba | reverse complement strand
CATTGATTAATGGTTCCAAATAAAGCTTTTTACATAGTGATTCATCTTGGTTTGATTAGAAGCTTGAAGAACTTGCCATATGTCCAAACAGGCTAAACATGGATATCCGGATTAGAAAGTGGAATAACTTCTTTAACATAAATCCTTTGGGATTTATTCAACTTCATGGATACTATCCACTGAATAATGGTTCCAAATCAATATTTTTACATAGTGATACATCCTAGTTTGATTAGAAGCTTGAAGAACTTGTCATATGTCCAAACAGGCTAAAAAGGGATATCCTGATTAGAAACTGGAATAACTTCTTCAACATAACTCCTATGGGATTTATTCAACTTCATGAAAGAATCTTCATTGATTAATGGTTCCAAATAAAGCTTTTTACATAGTGATTCATCTTGGTTTGATTAGAAGCTTGAAGAACTTGCCATATGTGCAAACAGGCTAAACATGGATATCCGGATTAGAAAGTGGAATAACTTCTTTAACATAAATCCTTTGGGATTTATTCAACTTCATGGATACTATCCACTGAATAATGGTTCCAAATCAAGATTTTTACATAGTGATACATCCTAGTTTGATTAGAAGCTTGAAGAACTTGCCATATGTCCAAACAGGCTAAAAATGGATATCCTGATTAGAAAGTGGAATAACTTCTTCAACATAACTCCTATGGGATTTATTCAACTTCATGAAAGACTCTCCATTGATTAATGGTTCCAAAACAAGCTTCTTACATAGTGATTCATCCTGGTTTGATTAGAAGCTTGCAGACTTTGCCATATGTCCAAATAGGCTAAACATGGATACTCTCCACTGAATAATGGCTCCAAATCAAGCTTCTTACGTAGTGATTCATCCTGGTTTGATTAGAAGCTTCAAGAACTTACCATATGTCCAAACAGGCTAAACATGAATTTCCTGATTAGAAAGTGGAATAACTTCTTAAATATAACTCGTTTGAGATTGATACAACTTCATGGATACTTTCCACTGAATAATGGTTCCAAATCAAGCTTCTTACATAGTGATTTATCCTGGTTTGATTAGAAGCTACAAGAACTTGCCATATGTCCAAACATGCTAAACATGGATATCCTGATTAGAATGTGGAATAACTTCTTAAACATAACTCAATTTGGATTGATTCAACTTCATGGATACTCTCCACTGAATAATGGTTCCAGATCAAGCCTCTTACATATTTATTCATCTTGGTTTGTTTAGAAGCATGAAGAATTTGCCATATGTCCAAACAGGCTAAACATGAATATCCTGATTAGAAAGTAGAATAACTTCTTCAACATAACTCCTATGGGATTTATTCAACTTTATGAAAGAATCTCCATTGATTAATGGTTCCAAATAAAGCCTTTTACATAGTGATTCATCTTCGTTTTATTAGAAGCTTGAAGAACTTGCCATATGTCCAAACAGGCAAACATGGATATCCGGATTAGAAAGTGGAATAACTTCTTTAACATAAATCCTTTGAGATTTATTCAACTTCATGGATAATATCCACTGAATAATGGTTCCAAATCAAGATTCTTACATAGTGATTCATCCTAGTTTGATTAGAAGCTTAAAGAACTTGCCATATGTCCAAACAGGCTAAACATGGATATCCTGATTAGAAAGTGGAATAACTTCTTAAACATAACTCCTTTGGGATTGATTCAACTTCATGGATACTCTCCGCTGAATAATAATTCCAGATCGAGCTTATTACGTAGTGATTCATCTTGGTTTGTTTAGAAGCATGAAGAACTTGCCATATGTCCAAACAGGCTAAACATGGATATCCTGATTAGAAAGTGGAATAACTTCTTCAACATAACTCCTATGGTATTTATTCAACTTCATGAAAGACTCTCCATTGACTAATGGTTCCAAAACAAGCTTCTTACATAGTGATTCATCCTGGTTTGATTAGAAGCTTGCAGACTTTGCCATATGTCCAAACATGCTAAACATGGATATACTTATAAGAAAGTGGAATAACTTCTTAAAGATAACTCCTTTTGGATTTATTCAACTTCATGGATACTCTCCACTGAATAATGCTTCCAAATCAATCTTCTTACATAGTGTTTCATCCTGGTTTGATTAGGAGCTTGAAGAACTTGCCATATATCCAAACAGGCTAAACATGGGTATCCTGATTAGAAAGTGGAATAACTTCTTAAACATAACTCCTTTGGGATTTATTCAACTTCATGGATACTCTCCACTGAATAATGGTTACAAATCAAGCTTCTTACATAGTGATTCATTCGGGTTTAATTAGAAGCTTGGAGAACTTGCCATATGTCCAAACATGCTAAACATGGATATCCTGGTTAGAAAGTTGAATAACTTCTTAAACATAACTCCTTTGGGATTCATTCAACTTTATGGATACTCTCCACTGAATAATGGTTACAAATCAAGCTTCTTACGTAGTGATTCATCCTGGTTTGATTAGAAGCATTAAGAACTTACCATATGTCCAAACATGCTAAACATGAATATCCTGATTAGAAAGTGGAATAACTTCTTAAACATAACTCCTTTGAGATTGATACAACTTCATGGATACTATCCACTGAATAATGGTTCCATATCAAGCTTCTTACATAGTGATTCATCCTGGTTTGATTAGAAGCTACAAGAACTTGCCATATGTCCAAACAGGCTAAACATGGATATCCTGATTAGAAAATGGAATAACTTCTTAAACATAACTCCTTTGGGATTGTTTCAACTTCATGGATAATCTCCACTGAATAATGTTTACAGATCAAGCTTCTTACATAATGATTCATCTTGGTTTGTTTAGAAGCATGAAGAATTTGCCATATGTCCAAACAGGCTAAACTTGAATATCGTGATTAGAAAGTGGAATAACTTCTTCAACATAACTCCTATGGGATTTATTCAACTTCATGAAAGAATCTCCATTGATTAATGGTTCCAAATAAAGCTTTTTACATAGTGATTCATCTTGGTTTGATTAGAAGCTTGAAGAACTTGCCATATGTCCAAACTGTTGACATGAAGAAATAAACAGCAGCAAGTGTAAGGAATTTGGAGATGAAGTAATTAGAAGCAAGAGGGAAACAAGTATGCTTGGATTATGCAAAGGATCATCTTACCTTGGAGTACAAGTCTGTCCGTACAATCTAACCTACCTTGGAGTGCAAGACAAGGGAAGAGGAGTATTTGAATATTTGAATCAGAAGACAGCCTAAGGTAACTAAGGAGGGAAGCCTTTGGTCGACAAGAGGAGAAAGAGCTGTTGGGGAGCTGGTTCACGGATGGCATGTGAGCAAGTGGTCCTCCCAGTAGTTAGGACCTGTCACTGTCAGCTGCTTGGCCTGTTCTGGTTCTGTCCAAGCCAGTCTGTTCTGATGCTTCTGAACAAGGCAGAATTGTTTATGTGTTTCCTTTGTTTATTATTCTTCTTGTCCTCTAGGATAGATTAGTTTATTATAGCTTTGTCTATTTAAAGACTTGTATGCAATTCTGAATTAATCAAGGAAACCAATTCCTCTCTTACTCTCTCTCTCCTGTTCGAATTCTCTCACTCTCTCCTTCATGTCCTTCCTGTTCTTCAAGTTCTTCACTTAAACCTCTTGCTAATTCTCTAAATCTCACATGGTATCAGAGCATTCATGCTCCTGAAACCTATTCTATTCCGCAAACTTTGATAAACTACTACAATTACTTCATTTCTCATTTCTTTTCATATCTCATCTCTCTGTTTTTGAGCTGTTCTTGCTGTTCTTGAGCTGTTCTTGATGGACATGGGAGAAAACTCAAAAATGGTGATGATTCCAGTTACTCTTAAAGGAACTAACTACCTGCTGTGGGCTAGACTTGCTAAATCAGCTCTTGGAGGCAGAGGTCTCTGGGAAATTGTTGAATATGGCAAGAACCCAAAGAAGAAGACCATCTTAGGAGAGAATGGCAGTGAAGTGGTTGTCGCTGAGGCTGGTGATAAGAAGAAGGGTCAGGGGGACCTCATGGTGCTGTCTATCATCCAGAACAGCCTTGAAGCTTCAATCCAGGAAGCTTACTCCTACTGTGAAACTTCCAAGGAGCTGTGGGATACACTGAAAAAGGTGTATGGAAATGTTTCTAACATCAGTAGAGTGTTTGAAGTCAATAAGGCCATCAACACTCTTAGTCAAGAGGACACTGAGTTTGATAAACACTTTGGGAAGTTCAGATCCTTGTGGGCTGAGCTGGAGATGCTAAGACCAGTATTTGTGGATCCTGATGTGTTGAATGAAAGGAGAGAACAAGACAAGGTGTTTGCTCTATTGTTCACTCTCAACCCAGGGTACAATGATTTAATTAAGCACATCCTAAGGAGTAAGGAACTTCCATGCCTTGAAGAAGTATGTGCTCAAATCCAAAAGGAGCAAGGATCAGTGGGTCTCTTTGGAGGAAAAGGAGACCTTATGTTGGCAAACCAAGCTGAAGGTGTGGCAAATAAAGGCTCCTACAGAGCTGAAGAGAAGAAAGTCTGGATATGTGATCATTGCAAGAAGAAGGGTCATGGGAAAGACAAGTGCTGGATTCTCCACCCCCATCTCAAACCACAGAAGTTCAGGACACCTTACAATGATGGTAGAGCCAACTTCTCTGGTGATATAGGAGAGCCATCTACCCCAGCCCCCATGCGCACTGCCAATGCAACTGGTGAGGGAAGAGCTTTAGCTTCCATGGGCGGTTCTGCCTTGAGGAACACACAAGATGAAGCCATCAAACGGTCAGACATTGAGGCTCTCATCAAAATCCTCAAGGACAACTCTGGTAACAAATTTGGTACCTCTTTACATGCTTTAAATTGTGGTATCTCCTTGAATACTTTAACTGATTTGAAATTGTCAAAACCTTTAGTAATTGATTCAGGAGCTAGCCACCATATGATTAGTGATTTAAACCTGATTAAAAACATTGTTCCTGCCTTAGGAAATGTCATGATAGCTAATGGAGAAAGGGTACCAATTAAAGGGATAGGTGACCTTAGATTATTTAACAAAGATTCTAAAGCTTTCTATATGCCTAGTTTCACCTCAAACCTGTTATCAGTTAAAAGAGCCACTAATGACTTGAATTGCAGTGTTACCTTCACTCCTAATGATGTCTACTTTCAGGATATTGAAACTAGTAGGTTGCTTGGCAAAGGTGTGACCAAGGGAGACTTGTACTTGCTTGAAGACACCAAGCTTTCAGCCGATTTATCTTATGCTTTAAATTCAAATTTTAGTTTCCCTAAAGATGTAATGTGGCATGCTAGATTAGGACATCCTCATTCACGTGCCTTGAACATCATGTTGCCTAGTATTTCATTTCAAAAGGATTGTGAAGCTTGTATCTTAGGAAAGCATTGCAAAACTGTCTTTTCTAAATCCAGTACAATCTATGAGAATTGCTTTGATTTAATTCACTCTGATGTGTGGACTGCCCCTTGTGCATCTAGGGAACATCATAAGTACTTTGTGACATTTATAGATGAGAAATCTAAATATACATGGATCACCTTGCTGCAGTCTAAAGATAGGGTGTTAGATGCTTTCATAAACTTTCAAACTTATGTCTCTAACCATTACAATGCCAAGATAAAAATTCTTAGATCAGATAATGGAGGAGAATACACCAGCAAAGCATTCAAACAACACTTAGACAAACATGGGATGATCCATCAAACCAGCTGTCCATACACTCCACAACAAAATGGTGTGGCTGAGAGGAAGAATAGACATCTTATGGAGGTAGCCAGGAGTATGATGTTTCATATGAATGTACCTANTAAATAGCAGCAAGTGTAAGGAATGTGGAGATGAAGTAATTAGAAGCAAGAGGGAAACAAGTATGCTTGGATTATGCAAAGGATCATCTTACCTTGGAGTGCAAGTCTGTCCGTACAATCTAACCTACCTTGGAGTGCAAGACAAGGGAAGAGGAGTATTTGAATATTTGAATCAGAAGACAGCCTAAGGTAACTAAGGAGGGAAGCCTTTGGTCGACAAGAGGAGAAAGAGCTGTTGGGGAGCTGGTTCACGGATGGCATGTGAGCAAGTGGTCCTCCCACCTGTTAGGACCTGTCACTGTCAGCTGCTGGGCCTGCTCTGGTTCTGTCCAAGCCAGTCTGTTCTGATGCTTCTGATCAAGGCAGAATTGTTAATGTATTTCCTTTGTTTATTATTCTTCTTGTCCTCTAGGATAAATTAGTTTATTATAGCTTTGTCTATTTAAAGACTTGTATGCAATTCTGAATTAATCAAGAAAACCATTTCCTCTCTTACTCTCTCTCTCTCCTGTTCGAATTCTCTCACTCTCTCCTTCATGTCCTTCCTGTTCTTCAAGTTCTTCACTTAAACCTCTTGCTAATTCTCTAAATCTCACACAAACAGGCTAAACATGGATATCCGGATTAGAAAGTGGAATAACTTCTTTAACATAAATCCTTTGGGATTTATTCAACTTCATGGATACTATCCACTGAATAATGGTTCCAAATCAAGATTCTTACATAGTGATTCATCCTAGTTTGATTAGAAGCTTGAAGAACTTGCCATATGTCCAAACATGCTAAAAATGGATATACTGTTAGAAAGTGGAATAACTTCTTAAACATAACTCCTTTGGGATTGATTCAACTTCATGGATACTCTCCGCTGAATAATGATTCCAGATCAAGCTTATTACGTAGTGATTCTTCTTGGTTTGTTTAGAAGCATGAAGAACTTCCCATATGTTCAAACAGGCTAAACATGGATATCCTGATTAGAAAGTGGAATAACTTCTTCAACATAACTCCTATGGGATTTATTCAACTTCATGAAAGACTCTCCATTGATTAATGGTATCAAAACAAGCTTATTACATAGTGATTCATTCTGGTTTGATTAGAAGCTTGCAGACTTTGCCATGAGATTTTAGACTAAAGAAGAGATTAATGGACAGAATAAGAGATTTGCTAGAGAATCATGATGAATAATGGAGAGTTTAAGAACTAGAGAGAGAGAGTAGCCGAAAAAGTGTGTATTTCATTAGGTTCAAGAGCATACAACATATATAGAAGAGGAATACAAGGGCTTTCAGAATCAAATGGATAACGTAAGCATGTGGAGTCAAACCAAGGAGGAGCGCCTATTTGAAACTCTCCAATGGGCATCCTCACACGTTTGCCTTCTTGACCAGAGCTGACAGTCTATGACAGCCTGTCAGACGCGCCTCCAAGCTTGGTAAACGGTCAAGAGAAGTAGGATAAGGTTACCCGGTTACTCTCCTTCCTTCATAAGTTACATGGGTAACTTTGCACCTCCTTGACATGTACGGACAGTGTACGGACAATGCCCTATCCGTACACACACCCTAAATTTGCACAAACCCCAAATGTCATCCTTGGTCGATCCCAAACATGTCATGAGTTTCCTATGTCCGTACAAGGCCATACCATCCGTACAAGTCCGTACGGATGCCCTATACTTGCACATCCTCCATTTGCTCCCAAACTTCACCAAAGTCATCATGCCCTCTTCAGTTCCTTCTTCCATACATTGCTCAGCTCATTTCAACACTCCCCCTCAAGCTTGACCATGTGGAACAAGTCAAGCTTGGAATGCCATGAGCTCTTCCTCATTAAAAACCTCACCAAGGAAAAACCCATTGGGACAAAACCTTAGTGAGGGAAAAAGAGTAAAGAACTCACGGCAAGGGGATCAGTTCCGAGTGGGAGCAAGATCCATGAGCCCCAACCGTGTGTGAATGGACTCCATGGTCTTTTGTCTTGCAGCCTTGGTGAACACATCTGCTAGTTGATCTTCACTTCTGGTGTAGCAAGGCAAGATAACTCCCAACACTATCATTTGCCTCACCTTATGGCAATCAACCTCAATGTGTTTTGTTCTTTCATGGAACACCGAGTTTGTGGCAATGTGGATGGCTGCTTGGTTGTCACAATGCATTGTCATAGGGGCGAGTTGCTCAATCTCCAAATGCTTCAGTATCCCCTTGATCCAGATTAGCTCATTGGTTAGCTTCAGCATTGCACGGTACTCAGCTTCAGCACTGGAGCAAGATACCACCTTCTGTTTCTTACTCTTCCAAGTAACAAGGTTGCCTCCAATGAAGGTACAATAGCCGGTTGTGGATCTCCTATCAGCTCGGTATCCTGCCCAGTCAGCATCACAGTATCCAACCACCTCGGTGCTCTTGTTTACTCCCATCCAGATTCCTTGACCTGGTGATCCATTTAGGTATCTGAGAATTCTCTCCACCATGCGCCAATGGTGTTCCTTTGGAAGCTGCATATGTTGGCTTACCTGATTCACAGCAAAACACAAGTCAGGCCTAGTGATTGTCAAGTATATTAACTTACCAACAAGCTTTCTGTATAGCTTGGGATCATGGAACGGTTGGCTATCTTCAATCTCCCCTCACGTGGAACCTTATACCCATCCTCCAAGGGCATCTTGGCAGTCTTTTCTCCAAGTACACCTGCATCTTTCAATAGATCAAGTGTATATTTCCTTTGAGAAATGAACAAGCCTTCCTTGGATCTACACAACTCAATACCAAAGAAGTATTTCATTTCTCCCAAGTCTTTAATTTCAAAGACAGATTTAAGGAACTCCTTTGTAGCTTTTTGTGAGAATTAAAGAAATAGTATGAGAATAGATTAGGAACGAGCTACTGGTTTTATGAACAAGAGAGAGATAGAGAGAGAGACACTGATGGGCGATTGGGAATGATAATGAGCAAGAGAGTGTTTTGTTTGGATTGAAACTTGTCTTGCCTCAACGTCTCTCTTACTTCTGTGGCACCCTTAGGAGAATTTAAACTTGTCTTGCCTTCCAAAGTAAGTTGTGTTGAGTCTTGGTAGCTTGAGAGACAAGTCTGTACGAACAGACTTGCATTCCAAGGTTGTACGGACCAGCTTCATATTAAAGTGTCTGAATCATCTCATCTTCTTGTCTATACTTGGATCATGAGCCAGCTTCTTTTCTGGTCATTACCTTCTTCATTCTAACACTCCCCCTCAAGCTTGACCATAGGAGATCCTTGGACAAGCTTGGAACCATGAAGAAGCTCCCTCATTAAAAACCTTGCAAGGAAAACCTCATGGGATAAAACCTTGCAAGGGAAAAAGAGTGGAGTTCAACACAGCCTGGGGATTGGCCAGTGGGTTCATGAGCCTTATGGTCAAGTTTTGGAACTCATAAACCCTGGATCATGGCCCTCTTCAACTGCAAGTAAGGCGCCATTTGCCTCTCACTCAGATCAGGCGCCACTTGCTTCTTCATCAAAAACACCTTTGAGCTTCTTCTTACGACCTGAGCTTGTCTCTCCCTTTCTTCTGGCTTTTTGCCTCCATTTAGGGTTTGAGATCCAGCCTGTCTTTGCTCATGAGCTCAATAGGTACCTGATTCAACAATACACAATGCATGTATCAATTCTTAAGGGGCAAACATATTCAAACATATGAATCATAATAGTTTTAGATACTTCCCTTGCATCAGTTTCTGGAATGTTGATGAGGAGTGCTGAGCACTTGAATCATCCACACCATTCTTTCTCTCAACCAGCCATTGCATTGTTCTCTTGAAAGTTCAACATGTATGAGGGGCTTTGCAACTCCATGATTTGCCACCATCATGTGATTGCTTAGCCAAGAATGTCACTGATTGAATAATCCTTATATCCTTGCATCTGGCTGGTGAGAACAGTGAGGAGTGACAGCTTCTTCAGACTGATCACTCAAGCCCTTCTTTTAAATCGCCAACCTGTTGTTGGTCTTCTATGAGGAAATATCAGCTTCTTCAGACTGATCACTTAAGCACTTCTTTTAAATTGCCAACCTCTTGCTGGTCTTCTATGAGGAAATGAGACACTAAGAGCTCCATGGGTGTTTTTGGTAGCTCACTGATTCCCCTCCTCAAGCTTGACTGATTATAGGGACAAGCTTGAAGTTGAGCTACAATGAATTTTGAAACTGGGAGCACAACAATACCAACATCTGCGCTTAAGTCAACCAGTTCACCATCTGCCTTCAACTCCAATGTCTTTGAAACCGGGAGCACAACAATACCAACATCTGCGCTTAAGCCAACCGATTCACCATTCTCCTCATGATTTAGATAATGTCCTTGCTTGTGAGTCTCTTGAACCAGGAGCACAACAACTCCAACGCTTGCGCTTAAACCAACCGGTTCTACTCACAAGGTGACTTTTCATGGTCAGGAACATTCACCTTGACCAATGCCACTGACCACCGGCCACTCTTGGCTTAAGTGATGGCCTTTTCTCTTGAGTGCACCTCCTGTCTATCCTTTTGACATCAGGTAAGTCACTTCTGAGAAATTTCTCCAATTCTCCAACATCTCTCTACCTTTTGGGTAGGTAATGAGTAGACACATCCACAGGATTGTTGGGAATGGGCAATCACCACGGTTCAGGAATATCCATCTTGGGAGGCTCTGAAAAACGTGGGCAATGTGATCTCTCCTTAACTCCTTTGGTGCTTATGGACACCTTTGACACATAATGTGTTTCCTGGATATCACAGAAACTCAAAGGGAAACATTAGATCACCAATATTGGGATCAAACCTTGAATAATCATCAAGTTTAATCACCACTGCACAATCACAATGAATAATAAAAAAATACAAGACAATATCAGGTTCATACCTATTCAAACTTGAAACAATTAACTTTTCTAAATGCATATGCATTTTCACAAATCCACACACAGAATTTAGACAACAATGATCACCCTTAAACAACAACTAAACAAGAAACTAGGAGCATTGACAAACTACGGCAGCAACAGGATTAGACAACTCATCTAATTAAACTAACCAATTCAGGAAAGCAGCACACGACTAGGAACACTCCTAGACCCCTACCAGTGCATCAAGACAGAGAATGAAGCTAAGCAACACACTTAGACACTAAATAGGACTAACAACAACTAGGGATGCACTTCTAAATGCTTAATAATTTCAAGACAGAAATGACAATGCGAAACATCCTAATCAGTTTTAAACTACCATGAATGCTCTTACAGCCTAGGTAGATACTTCTAGAATCAAAAAAAGACAATCATGGCAAAATTAGAACAATGCAAAACACACAAGATCACTTTAAAGACAAGACAACCACCACAATTCTAGCAACTTAAAAATATAGCAACTTAAAAATGACCCCTAACAGTCAACCACCACTCAACACAACAGGAGCATTACACAAGCAATTACTAAGGGTTAAGAGATTCAACTAACAGCCAAGGAACCTGATCTGGTTCCTTGAGCCTCTTTAGATGTTCATCTGAGCTTGGCGGATTTTGGGTTCATCACCCAACTTCTTCTCCTTGTATGCTTATCCTAGTCACAAGGCTCACCCTTGAATCCCCTCCTGTCCTCCTGGTCTTCTTAGTGCCATTGGACACCATCAGTTGGTTTGAACAGCTTTTGAGCCTTCCTTCAAACTGGCTGTATGACCAGAGGAGGCAGATAGAATCCTCAAGAATGACTGAGAGGACAATGGCACCTGTTTACTTCATCTTGAAAAAGATTCAAAACGATTGGTTTGAGCAGTCTTCAAAAGATGTGAGCCTTGACCTTGTGCTTGGTGTGTGGGAGGGAAATCACCAGGTACTGAGTAACCTGTTGACTCAACTAAGGAGAAACATATCAGTAGACACACAAGAGATCAGAACTTATGTTTTCACCAAGTCTGATCTCCATGACATTATAACTACAAACCACAACACACAATTCACAACAAACTTTATGATTCCTAAGTAATCACACTGAATCCTAATCATAAATAATAAATCCAGTAAACACAAACACACCACAAGCTAAGAACAAGTCTAAACAACATTTTAAGACAATTTCTAGACAGAGAACCAGACAATACAACTTGAAAATAATAATAAACCATACAATACCAATTTATAATTCTTGAATGATTTCCTCAATAACAAAAAAACTAGATAAGAACATCAAGCTAGTTACTAAACATCCTAAAACAACTTAACACACAAGAACATAATACCCAATGCTCTTATTATAGAAGGAGTGTCAGCTTACTATCAAGAAATCTGAGCTGGTTTCTTGAACCTCCAGCCCATGAGGGCTCACTGAGAATGCATTGTGTACCCTTCTGACCCCTCCTCTCCTCCAGCTTCTTTTAACAGAGGAAGAGCTTCAGGTCGCCATTCTTTTTCATGAGACAAGACCTTGCAGATTTGCCATATAGTTTCATCTGAGGCATGGCTCCAAACATCTTTCTCTCTAGGAGTTATTTTCTTCATTTTTAACCTCCATAACCCATTTAGAGTCCCTGGACACGCCATAAATGATGGTTTCTCCTTCTCAGAAACCTATGGACTGCTGGGTAAAAGAATGCTCTCAAGAGAGATGAACAACCCAAGCTTGCAAAACTTTTCTGAACTTGCTGAAGATTTCTTGGGTTTTCTAAGACTGATATACACTCTTATCTTCAGTACTGGTTAGGTTATTCCCTCCTGGAAAACCTTTGGACCAGTGAATAAAGAGTTATATCCAACAATATTATAAGAAGAAATTTGACAGAGATTTCTATAGAGAATTTGCGGAAGTGAAAGAGGTCTTCAAGAGCTTTTCTGCTCTGATACCATGTGAGAATTAAAGAAATAGTATGAGAATAGATTAGGAACGAGCTACTGGTTTTATGAACAAGAGAGAGAGAGAGAGAGAGACACTGATGGGCGATTGGGAATGATAATGAGCAAGAGAGTGTTTTGTTTGGATTGAACAAGAGTGAATGAGAAACAAGGAGAATGATTAAGACTGCTGAGAGTGTAATAAAGCAAGAACCAGAGATTAGAGAGTATGAGAGGCAGAATTCGTGAGAGACTAAAGAGAATAGAGAGAATAAGAGTATGAGAGTATGAGAGAGTTTTGGAAACCAAAGTGTATGAAGTGAGAGGTTTTCTCTCCTTGGATTGATTTGTGTATGATACATTGTTTAAATAGACAAACAACAGGAGGCAAGTTGCCTAAAAGA
>MU109606.1:3194-15540 GCA_012274485.2 Sinapis alba | reverse complement strand
AACCGAATCAAGCCATCTCTGAGTCACTTAAGGGTGTTTGGGTGTGTGTGTTTTGTATTGGTTCCTGGTGAGATGAGGAACAAGCTGGAACCAAAGAGTACCCGAGCCATGTTCATTGGATATTCAACAACTCAGAAGGGCTATAAGTGTTTTGATCCCAAAACAAGAAGAGTTCCGGTTTCCAGAGATGTGAAGTTCATGGAGATACAAGGATATTATGAAGAGAAGAGTTGGGATGACTTAAAGGATTTATCTAAAGAGATGGACAAGGCTACTAGTCTTAGGCACATATTGGAGACCCTTGGGATCAATATAACCAGGGATCAGGGAAGAAGTGAGATACATAAACCGCATGAAGCTGAAGACACCTCACACATTGATCTTGAAGGGGAAAATGAGCCTGAGGAGGAAAATCATGAAGAAAGAATCTCAGGAAGTCCAGATCAAGGTGTGATGCGAAATGAAGCTAGTAATGAGGGGAATGGTCAGGATAAGCATCATGAGTCTGAAGAAGACAATGATGTGCAAGAAGAAGTTCAACCTATTGAGGTTGAGGAACCTGTGGCTGCTCCTTTAAGAAGGAGTACAAGGGTTAGAAAGGACCCATCAAACTGGGTAAATACAAGAGTTTATTTCAATGCTCAAGCGGTTGAACATCCAAGCAAGGCAGTGTGTTCTTTTGCTGAGTTTCCTAGTGATCATTGTGCTCTCATGACCAGTCTGGATATGAGTCATGTACCTAGATCATATGAAGAAGCTATGGAAGATAAGGAATGGAAGCAATCTGTTAGTGATGAGGCAGATGCAATGATAAAAAATGAGACATGGTATGAGAGTGAGTTACCAAAGGGGAAGAAGGCTGTCTCAAGTAGATGGATCTTTACCATTAAGTATCTACCAAATGGGAAGATAGAGAGGCGCAAAACCAGACTAGTGGCTAGAAGATTCACACAAACCTATGGAGAGGACTACATTGATACTTTTGCTCCTGTTGCCAAGCTTCACACAATTCGAATTGTGTTGTCTATTTCAACAAATCTTGAGTGGGGTTATGGCAGATGGATGTGAAGAATGCTTTTCTTCAGGGGGAACTTGAAGATGAAGTGTATATGCATCCTCCTCCTGGTCTAGAGAGTCTTGTGAAGCCAGGGAATGTTCTGAGGTTGAGGAAAGCCATTTATGGATTGAAACAATCCCCTAGAGCCTGGTACACAAAGTTGAGCACAACTNCAAACCAGGATGAATCACTATGTAAGAAGATTTATTTGGAACCATTATTCATTGGAGAGTATCCATGAAGTTGAATAAATCCCAAAGGAGTTATGTTTAAGAAGTTATTCCACTTTTCCTAATCAGGATATCCATGTTTAGCCTATTTGGACATATGGCAAGTTCTTGAAGCTTCTAATTAAACCAGGATGAATCACTATTTAAGAAGCTTGATTTGGAACCAATAATCAGTAGAGAGTTTTTCATGATGTTGAATAAATATCATAAGAGTTATGTTGAAGAAGTTATTCCACTATCTAATCAGGATGTCAATATTTAGCCTGTTTGGATATACGGCTAGTTCTTCAAGCTTCTAATCAAACCACAATGAATCACTATGTAAGAAGCTCTATTTGGAACCATTAATCAGTGGAGAGTTTCCATGAAGTTGAATAAATCCCAAAGGAGTTATGTTTAAGAAGTTATTCCACTTTCTAATCAGGATATCCATGTTTAGCCTGTTTGGACATATGGCAAGTTCTTCAAGCTCCTAATCAAACCAGGATGAAGCTTGATTAGGAGCTTGAATGATGAATCCCTTGTGAGGAGATCCTTTTTGTCCCTGATTCTTTTGAAGGAAGATCAAATGGTTTGAGAGAGAAAGGGGTTGATTTTGATGATGATGGATGGGTTGATTGAGTGATCTTCAGAAATGATCTATGGACTGATCAAATCTTTTATAGATGTGTCAGTGATCAAGAGAATGAACTCTGATTTCAATCACAAACAAGATACAATTGGAGAATGAACTTCTTAGCAATCAAATTTCATATGATGAACAAAGGATTCACAAGTTTAGAGAGAGTTTTTGATATAAAAAAGGTGAATAATATTTCTGAAAACAAAAGAGAGTTTAAGTAGAGAAGAAGGAAATTGAAAAGTCCTAAAATTGTAGAAAAATTAGAAAAACTTAGTTAAAACTAAAATTTTCTTGAAAACTGAATAATTATTTATTTTGGCTGACTCCTTGACTTGAATTTTGACCTGGTTTGGTTTTGGCTCATACTAAACCAAGCAAGCCATTGGTTCCTTCAATTTCTTGGTTTATGATCTTCTCTTGGGCTGAGATAAGTTCAAACTTGTCTATGAGTCTGATCACATCTTTTACAGCTTGTTTGACATGTTCTTCATTGTAACTTGAGTGAGAAATAAGCTCAGCATGCTCCATTCCAACCTTAGATTCATCTTCAAGTCTTCCATTCAGCCAATCCGGTTTATCCTTTGTTGCATAGTCAGCTGATCCAACCATGGTTGCTTCATTGGGATTTATTCACTTTCATGGATACTCTCCACTGAATAATGGTTCCAAATCAATCTTCTTACATAGTGATTCATCTTGGTTTGATTAGAAACTTGAAAAACTTGCCATATGACCAAACAGGCTAAACATGGATATCCTGATTAGAAAGTGGAATAACTTCTTAAACATAACTCCTTTGAGATTTATTCAACTTCATGGATACTCTCCACTGAATAATGGTTCCAAATACATCTTCTTACATAGTGATTCATCCTGGTTTGATTAGGAGCTTGAAGAACTTGCCATATGTCCAAATGTTGAGAGGAGTTAGGCAATTCATAGAAGGTGTGCTCAAGTGGTGGAGATAATCTAAAGAAGATTAGGAGAAGATGGATTGGCTGTGCAAGAATAGGGCAGGTGTGTACGGATGTACGGACTGTACGGACTGTACGGTCAAGGGGTTTCAAGACATGTTCCTAAGCTTCTAAGTATGGAAATGGGGATGTGCAAAAATAGGGTATATGGTACGGACAGGTGGTCCGTACCATCATCCGTACAAGTGACCTTACTCGCTTACCATCCGGGAAATGAAGAAGTAACTCGGATGGAGTTACCTTTCACCCAAGCCTTATCTGAACGTTGAGAGGAGAAGGGGAACGCGTCTTGCCAGGCTGTCAGAGGCTGGAAGAGCATCTAGTCAGTGAGTCAAAGATGCCCAAGCATGTGAGCCACACCATTGGCTGGTTTTCAAATGGACGCTCCTCCTCCATTGACTCCACACGCCTAGTCTTCTTTACTTGTTTCGAAATCCCTTGTATCACTTGCTATATATTTGTAACTCCTCCTTTATGAATGAATACACTGGTTTTGAGTCTCTCTCTAATCTCTCTTGCAAACAATGGTTCCATTCTAGTCACCCAATCTCTATTCTCTTCTCATTTCTGTTCTTAAGTCTCTTTCTAGTCTCTTTTTTTACTCTGATTGTATCAAGATCATAGAGATTTTATGGTATCAGAACCAGGTTAGTAAGAATCTGGGCTCGTAGTTGAAGGTTTGAAGATTCAAAGGTTGAGTCTTTGAAGGTGTTACTTGGAGTGCAAGGTGTGGATCTGTTTTCTGCCTTGTTCTTGCTAGTGTTGGTGTGTGTTCCTTGAAGATCTGTGTATCTCCGGGTCTGTGAAGTTCTCGTGGGTTTCTTGTTCCAAGGTGTCATCTTTATCAAGTTTTTGAGGTTAAGCTGGTTTAGATGGAAGGTAATACCATGAAGGTTCCAGTTACACTCAAGGGAGGTAACTACTTGCTTTGGTCTCGGCTGGTGAAGACTGCTGTTGGGAGTAAGGGGTTGTGGAGTCATATTACATCAGGTGAAGCTCCAAAACTCATTACTCAGGAAGGTGACCAGGAAGTGGTCACAAGTGATGAAGACAAGTGGGAGCAAGAGGACTTGCTGGTGATGTCGGTTCTTCAAAGTTCTCTTGAGCCTTCAATCTTGGAGGCCTATAGCTACTGTGAGAAGGCAAAGGATCTGTGGGACACATTGAAGAAAGTGTATGGGAATATATCCAATCTGAGTAGGGTATTTGAGGTGAAGCATGCTATCAACAACTTGGCTCAAGAAGACATGGAGTTCACCAAGCATCTAGGGAAGTTTAGAGCTTTATGGTCTGAACTAGAAATGCTGAGGCCAAGTACTACTGATCCTGATGAGTTGAATGAGAGGCGTGAGCAAGATAAAGTCTTTGGACTCTTGCTCACTTTGAACCCAGCTTACAACAGCCTCATTAAGCACATCTTGAGAGCTGATAAGCTCCCATCCCTGGAAGATGTGTGTGCTCAGGTTCAGAAAGAGCAGGGCTCTATTGGGTTGTTTGGAGGAAAAGGAGATCTATCTTTGGCTAACCAAGCCTCGGAAGTGGAGCAGATTGAAGTTCCTCAAGCTAATAAGGCTATGCACAACAGATATGAAGATAGGAGGTTCAATGGGAACTGTGATCATTGCAAGAAACATGGACACAAGAAGAGCCAATGCTGGATTCTCCATCCTCATTTGAAGCCGGCCAAGTTCATGAAGGACAAGGAAGCTAGAGCACACATAGCTGAGGGATCCAGTGGTGCTAGTAAGGGCAATGAAGGAGAAGGGCGTGAAGTCAACAATGGTAAGTCTATGGTGGCCTATAGTGGAGGTTCCTCTGTCCGTGGAAATGATCAAGAGTTTATCAGGAGATCAGACATTGATGCCCTTATCAAGATGCTCAAGGATAATGGTAAAGGTTATGGTAACTCCTTTGGTTATGCTTTTGGTGCTACTAGGATTGTTAGTATCCTTGAGAACTATGGTTGTGAATCTGTGAGTGATAGGATGAATAGCAAATATGGGAATGTGATAACAGAATCTAGGACTGCTAGTATTAATCATCCTATAGATATTCACAATTTGCCAAATGTGGTGGGTAACTCAAATAGGGCTAGCAAGATCCTTAGACCCTTGATAGTTGATTCTGGTGCTTCTCACCATATGATTAGTGACACTAGTCTGATTAATGATATTGAACCTGCTAATGGTCATGTTATGATAGCTAATGGAGATAAAATTCCCATTAGAGGAATAGGCAAGCTGAAGTTGTTTGATAAAGAAACCAAAGCCTTTTATATGCCTGAATTTACATCTAATTTGTTATCTGTTAAGAAATGCACTAATGATTTACAGTGTAATGTGATATTTACCCCAAATGATGTTAAGTTTCAGGATATTGAGAGCAGCCAATTGATTGGACAAGGAGTGACCAAAGGAGATCTCTATTTGCTTGAAGACATTGCTCCTGTGTCTAATCTTTGTTGCTCATTTACTTCTATGTCTGCTTTAAATAAAAATGCTTTGTGGCATGCTAGATTAGGACATCCTCATGTGAGAGCTCTGAACCTAATGTTACCAGGTGTTGTTTTTGAAAATAATGATTGTGAAGCTTGCATTTTAGGCAAACATTGTAAGAATGTATTCCCAAGATCATCTACTGTTTATGACAAATGCTTTGATTTAATACATTCTGATGTGTGGACTGCTCCTTGTGTGTCTAGGGATAATCATAAGTACTTTGTTACATTCATTGATGAAAAATCAAAATACACCTGGTTAACCTTGATCCCATATAAAGATAGAGTGCTAGATGCATTTAGAAATTTTCAGGCTTATGTGACTAACCATTACAATGCAAAGCTTAAAATTTTTCGTTCAGATAATGGTCGAGAGTATACTAGCCAAGCCTTTAAACATCATCTTGCTCAACATGGGATCCTTCATCAGACTAGTTGCCCCTACACTCCTCAGCAAAATGGTGTGGCTGAGAGAAAGAATAGACACCTTATGGAGGTGTCTCGGTCCATGATGTTCCAGGCAAATGTCCCAAAGACGTTCTGGAGTGATGCAGTTGCCACTGCTTGTTATCTCATCAACCGCACCCCTACCAAAGTCTTAGAGAATCAGGCCCCATTTGAAGTCCTAAATCAGTACAAGCCATCATTGGATTATATGAGAGTTTTTGGATGCCTTTGCTTTGTTTTGGTACCAGGGGAGTTGAGAAACAAATTGGAAGCTAAGAGTACCAAGGCTATGTTCATTGGATACTCTCCCACTCAGTAAGGCTACAAATGCTATGATCCTATGACCAGGAGGGTCCTTGTTTCTCGAGATGTCAAGTTTATTGAAGAAAGGGGATATTATGAAGAAAAGAATCAAGAAGAGCTGAGGGATTTATCTCAAGGAAGTGACAAAGCAGCTGATCTGAGAGTTATATTGGAGAGACTTGGAATTAATCTTACTCAGGATTCACCAAAACAAGGAGGTCAGACTACGAGTTCTAATCTGCCTGAAGAGAGTCCAGCTCCCCACCTTGATCATGAAGGGGGGAATGAAACCGACATTGAGCAAGACCAAGGGCAAGAAGATTCAAGTGCTCATGATCATGGTGTGGACCAAAGGGAAGAAGATCAGAGTGATCTAGACACTCAATCTACAAGAGAAGAGGAGAGAAGCCAGGAAGTGGCTGAACCGGTGGAACAGCAACAACCACCGTTAAGGAGAAGTACAATAATCAGGAAGGATCCATCTAACTGGATAAACACCAGAGTTTACTATAATGCACAAGCTGTTGAGCATCCCACGCAAGCAGTGTGTTCATTTGCCCAATATCCGGATGAGCATTGTGCATTCATGGTAAGTTTGGATGAGAGTCAGGTTCCAAGATCCTATGAAGAGGCTATACAAGACAAGGCATGGAGGGAATCAGTAGCTGATGAAGCTGGAGCAATGATTAAGAATGATACTTGGTATGAGAGTGAGCTACCAAAGGGAAAGAAGGCAGTGTCTAGTAGGTGGATATTCACTATCAAATACCTTCCAAATGGGAAGATTGAGAGGCGCAAGACAAGATTGGTGGCAAGAGGGTTTACTCAAACCTATGGAGAAGATTATATAGACACATTTGCCCCGGTTGCTAAGCTCCATACTATCAGGATAATTCTCTCCCTTGCTGTGAATCTTGAGTACTTTGGCAAATGGATGTGAAGAATGCCTTCTTACAAGGGGAACTAGAGGATGAAGTGTACATGCATCCTCCTCCGGGTCTTGAACATCTTGTGAACAAGGGAAATGTGTTGAGATTAAAGAAGGCTATCTATGGTTTGAAGCAGTCCCCAAGAGCCTGGTATAACAAACTCAGCACAACATTGAATGGGAGAGGCTTTAGGAAATGTGAGCTTGATCACACTCTCTTTACTCTTACAACCCCCTCAGGTATTGTTGTTCTTCTTGTTTATGTTGATGATATCATCATAACAGGAAGTGACAAGGTTGGGATTCAATCCACTAAGGATTTTCTTAAATCTGTGTTTGAAATTAAAGACTTGGGAGAGATGAAATACTTCCTTGGTATTGAGATATGTAGATCCAAGGAAGGTTTATTCATGTCCCAAAGAAAATATACACTTGATCTCTTGAAAGATGTAGGTAACCTTGGAGGGAAGACAGCCAAGATGCCTCTTGAAGATGGGTATAAGGTTCCACGTGAGGGGGAGATTGAAGACAGCCAGCCTTTCCATGACCCTAAGCTCTATAGGAAGCTTGTTGGTAAGTTAATCTACTTGACCATTACACGGCCTGATATATGTTTTGCTGTGAACCAGGTGAGCCAGCACATGCAAGCTCCAAAGGAACACCATTGGCGCATGGTGGAGAGGCTCCCCATGTACCTGAATGGATCACCAGATCAAGGAGTATGGATGGGATGTAATGGGAGCAGTGAAGTGGTTGGATACTGTGATGCATATTGGGCAGGAGACAGAGCTGACAGGAGGTCCACTACTGGCTATTGCACATTTATTGGTGGGAACTTGGTTACTTGGAAGAGTAAGAAGCAGAAGGTGGTGTCTTGTAGCAGTGCTGAAGCTGAGTATAGAGCCATGCTGAAGCTTACAAATGAGCTGGTTTGGATCAAGGGAATACTGAAGCATGTAGGGATTGAGAAGTCTACTCCAATGACCATGCATTGTGACAACCAAGCAGCCATTCACATAGCCTCCAACTCAGTGTTCCATGAGAGGACCAAACATATTGAGGTTGATTGCCACAAGGTGAGGCAGATGATTGTGCTTGGTGTGATCCTACCTTGTTATACTAGGAGTGAGGATCAGTTGGCGGATGTCTTTACCAAGGCTGCAAGGCAAAAGACAATGGAGTCCATACATATCCGACTTGGGCTCATTGATCTTGCTAGAAGGAGCTAATCCCCTTAGTCATGGGATCTTCACTCTTTTTCCCTCATCAAAGTTTTGTCCCAATGGGTTTTCTTTGGTGAGGTTTTTTTAATGAGGAGGATCTCATGGCTTCCAAGCTTGACCGGTTCCATGGTCAAGCTTGAGGGGGAGTGTTGAGAGGAGTTAGGCAATTCATAGAAGGTGTGCTTAAGTGGTGGAGATAATCTAAAGAAGATTAGGAGAAGATGGATTGGCTGTGCAAGAATAGGGCAGGTGTGTATGGATGTACGGACTGTACGGTCAAGGGGTTTCAAGACATGTTCCTAAGCTTCTAAGTATGGAAATGGGGATGTGCAAAAATAGGGTATATGGTACGGACAGGTGGTCCGTACCATCATCCGTACAAGTGACCTTACTCGCTTACCATCCGGGAAATAAAGAAGTAACTCGGATGGAGTTACCTTTCACCCAAGCCTTATCTGAACGTTGAGAGGAGAAGGGGAACGCGTCTTGCCAGGCTGTCAGAGGCTGGAAGAGCATCTAGTCAGTGAGTCAAAGATGCCCAAGCATGTGAGCCACACCATTGGCTGGTTTTCAAATGGACGCTCCTCCTCCATTGACTCCACACGCCTAGTCTTCTTTACTTGTTTCGAAATCCCTTGTATCACTTGCTATATATTTGTAACTCCTCCTTTATGAATGAATACACTGACTTTGAGTCTCTCTCTAATCTCTCTTGCAAACAATGGTTCCATTCTAGTCACCCAATCTCTATTCTCTTCTCATTTCTGTTCTTAAGTCTCTTTCTAGTCTCTTTCTTTACTCTGATTGTATCAAGATCATAGAGATTTTAGTTATTCCACTATCTAATCAGGATGTCAATATTTAGCCTGTTTGGACATATGGCTAGTTCTTCAAGCTTCTAATCAAACCACGATGAATCACTATGTAAGAAGCTTGATTTGGAACCATTAATCAGTGGAGAGTTTTGATAAGGTTAATAAATCCCAAAGGAGTTATGTTTAAGAAGTTATTCCACTTTCTTCTCAGGATATCCATGTTTAGCTTGTTTGGACATATGGCAATTTCTTTAAGCTTCTAATCAAACCAGGATGAATCTTTATGTAAGAAGCTTGATTTGGAACCATTATTCAGTGTAGAGTATCCATGAAGTTCAATAAACCCCAAAGGAGTTATGTTTAAGAAGTTATTCCACTTTCTAATCAGGATATCCATGTTTAGCCTATTTGGACATATGGCAAATTCTTCAAGCTCCTAATCAAACCAGGATGAATCACTATGTAAGAAGATGAATTTGGAACCATTATATAGTGGAGAGTATTCATGAAGTTGAATAAATCCCAAAGGAGTTATGTTTAAGAAGTTATTCTAGTTTCTAATTAGGATATCCATGTTTAGCATGTTTGGACATATGGCAACTTCTTCAAGCTTCTAATAAAACCATGATGAATCACTATGTAAAAAGCTTGATTTGGAACCATTATTCAGTGTAGAGTATCCATGAAGTTGAATAAATCCCAAAGGAGTTATGTTTAAGAAGTTACTCTACTCTCTAATCAGGATATCCATGTTTAGCATGTTTGGACATATGACATGTTCTTCAAGCTTCTAATCAAACAAGGATGAATCACTATGTAAAAAGCTTGATTTGGAATCATTAATAAGTGGAGAGTCTTTGATGAAGTTAAATAAATCTCATAGGAGTTATGTTGAATAAGTTATTTTGACTTTCTAATCAGGATATCCATGTTTAGCCTGTTTGGACATATGGCAAGTTCTTCAAGCTTCTAATCAAACCAGGATGAATCTTTATGTAAGAAGCTTGATGTTTAAGAAGTTATTCCACTTTCTTAACAGGATATCCATGTTTAGCCTATTTGGACATATGGCAAGTTCTTCAAGCTCCTAATCAAACCAAGATGAATCACTATGTAAGAAGATTGATTTGGAACCATTATTCAGTGTAGAGTATCCATGAAGTTGAATAAATCCCAAAGGAGTTATGTTTAAGAAGTTATTCCACTTTCTAATCACGATATCCATGTTTAGCCTGTTTGGACATATGGCAAGTTCTCCAAACTTCTAATAAAACCATGATAAATCACTATGTAAGAAGCTTGATTTGGAACCATTATTCAGTGGAGAATATCCATGAAGTTGAATAAATCCCAAAGGAGTTATGTTTAAGAAGTTATTCCCTTTTCTAATCAGGATATCTATGTTTAGCCTATTTGGACATATGGCAAGTTCTTCAAGCTCCTAATCAAACCAGGATGAATCACTATGTAACAAGATTGAGTTGGAACCATTATTCAGTGGAGAGTATCCATGAAGTTGAATAAATCCCAAAGGAGTTATATTTAAGAAGTTATTCCCTTTTCTAATCAGGATATCTATGTTTAGCCTATTTGGACATATGGCAAGTTCTTCAAGCTCCTAATTAAACCAGGATGAATCACGATGTAAGAATATTTATTTGGATCCATTATTCAGTGGATAGTATCCATGAAGTTGAAGAAATCCCAAAGGAGTTATATTTAAGAAGTTATTCCACTTTCTAATCAGGATATCCATGGTTAGCCTATTTGGACATATGGCAAGTTCTTCAAGCTCCTAATCAAACCAGGATGAATCACTATGAAAGAAGATGTATTTGGAACCATTATTCAGTGGAGAGTATCCATGAAGTTGAATAAATCTCAAAGGAGTTATGTTTAAGAAGTTATTCCACTTTCTAATCAGGATATCCATGTTTAGCCTGTTTGGTCATATGGCAAGTTTTTCAAGTTTCTAATCAAAGCAGGATGAATCACTATGTAAGAAGCTTGATTTGGAACCATTATTCAGTGGAGAGTATCCATGAAGTTGAATAAATCCCAAAAAAGTTATGTTTAAGAAGTTATTCCACTTTCTTATGAGGATATCCATGTTTAGCCTGTTTGGATATATGGCAAGTTCTTCAAGCTCCTAATCAAACCAGGATGAATCACTATGTAAGAAGATTTATTTGGAATCATTATTCATTGGAGAGTATCCATGAAGTTGAATAAATCCCAAAGGAGTTATGTTTAAGAAGTTATTCCACTTTTCCTAATCAGGATATCCATGTTTAGCCTATTTGGACGTATGGCAAGTTCTTGAAGCTTCTAATTAAACCAGGATGAATCACTATGTAAGAAGCTTGATTTGGAACCAATAATCAGTAGAGAGTCTTTCATGATGTTGAATAAATATCATAAGAGTTATGTTGAAGAAGTTATTCCATTATCTAATCAGGATGTCAATATTTAGCCTGTTTGGATATATGGCTAGTTCTTCAAGCTTCTAATCAAACCACGATGAATCACTATGTAAGAAGCTTGATTTGGAACCATTAATCAGTGGAGAGTTTCCATGAAGTTGAATAAATCCCAAAGGAGTTTTGTTTAAGAAGTT
Organism: Sinapis alba; assembly: GCA_012274485.2. Taxonomy (NCBI): domain Eukaryota; kingdom Viridiplantae; phylum Streptophyta; class Magnoliopsida; order Brassicales; family Brassicaceae; genus Sinapis; species Sinapis alba. Next base: position 3,827 of record MU109606.1, on the reverse strand, counting down.
ATTCCACTTTCTTATCAAGATATCCATGTTTAGCTTGTTTGGACATATGGCAATTTCTTCAAGCTTCTAATCAAACCAGGATGAATCTTTATGTAAGAATCTTGATTTGGAACCATTATTCAGTGTAGAGTATCCATGAAGTTCAATAAATCCCATAGGAGTTATGTTTAAGAAGTTATTCTACTCTCTAATCAGGATATCCATGTTTAGCATGTTTGGACATATGACAAGTTCTTCAAGCTTCTAATCAAACAAGGATGAATCACTATGTAAAAAGCTTGATTTGGAATCATTAATAAGTGGAGAGTCTATCATGAAGTTAAATAAATCTCGTAGGAGTTATGTTGAATAAGTTATTTTGACTTTCTAATCAGGATATCCATGTTTAGCAAGTTTGGACATATGGCAAGTTCTTCAAGCTTCTGATCAAACCAGGATGAATCTTTATGTAAGAAGCTTGATTTGGAACTATTATTCAGTGTAGAGTATCCATGAAGTTGAATAAATCCCAAAGGAGTTATGTTTAAGAAGTTATTCCACTTTCTAATCAGGATATCCATGTTTAGCCTATTTGGACATATGGCAAGTTCTTCAAGCTCCTAATCAAACCAAGATGAATCACTATGTAAGAAG
>MU109605.1:0-14957 GCA_012274485.2 Sinapis alba | reverse complement strand
TTGATTAGCCTCGAAAGTTAGCTTCTTTTTGCAATGCAAACAGAGTGAAAGTTCGGATGGAGATTTCTATGGTGGGTGGGGATTGACGTATTGTTCTTCTTTGGTTATCTTCAAGGTTGTTAGGTGATAAGTCTCCTTTCTCTCAGCAAAATCTTCAGGGAGATGCTGGAGCTCGTGATGAAGAAACTGTTCGTATTCAATGTAAGCCTTTCCTTTTATCTTATTGGCCTTTGGGTTGTAGCTTGATAGATACAGACTATGGTGCTTGCTTCCATTGATAGGAAGAGTTTGTTTAAGTGGACTTCCCGTTTTCAGATTTGGCAGAGATAGCCAAGTTTCTGGGGTTCACACCAACAGTAGATATAGAAGCCATTCAAGTAAGCTTTATTTACAACATCTTTGTATATCTAACTTGTTGAAAGGGGTTGCATTTTACTGATATCCGTTCTAATTTCATGATATGTCAAAGTCCAAGCATGGTTTAAGCTATCCACCAATGAACTTTTCTTTGTTTTGTAAAATCTGAACCTTTTCAAGATACGATCATAATACTTATGATTTGTTTTCAGGGACATGGAACCTATGAAGATCGAATGGAAATGCTTCGCAATATTGTTGATTTAGTGGAGGCAAGCCTCTTCTCAGATAATCCAGAGTGGAGGTTGTTCATATACTATGCCTGGTTGCATTTTGCAGTCTTTCATAATCATGATTCTTGTCTACATTCTAGTTTGTTCCTTTGTTCGGGCATAACAAATGATTTTGCTTATTCTTTCAGTATTGATGAGCAGGTTGCGAAAGATATTCAGCTCATTGATGCTATTGCAGAGAGACAGTCTCTGATATTTTCTGAGGAATGCAAACTGTTCCCTGCAGATGTGCAGATCCAGTCAATATATCCACTGTAAGAATCTCCATCTTATAGTTCATTTCATAGTTATTTAGTGATTGTGTGTGTGCCTCAGAGGTGTTATGCTTCCAAATCTAGCTGGTCTCAGAGGTTTCATATATCAGCAGATGTAGTGACATTATGTACCTTAACCAAAATTTATTTGCAGACCAGATGTTTCAGAACTGGAGACAAAACTCTCAGAACAGGCCAAGATTCTCTCTAATCTTCAGCAAAAAGTTGATGATTTGGCAGCAAAGGTGTGTGTTTGGGTGCTCTATCCATATTGAAATATTATGTTTTTCACTGTGAACGGTATGACTCACTAGACTAATACGCTGTTTCATCAGAGTCGAAATATTCATCTGTGATGTTACATCTTTTATTATTTCACCCAAGCTATTGCTTAACACACACTTACCCGTAAACTACAGAGACCATTTGCTTAAGATATAGTTCCTATATCTCTTCCTGAAAATGTTAAGAGTTAGCTTCTGGTTCTGATATAGCCAAGACTTCAACTTCATAATATACCGAATACGTAAACAGATTACTCAAATCCTACTATATTGACTTGTATATAGGAAGCAACAGTCATGCTCTTTTCTCTTTTGTCCCAATCCTACGCTTTCTTTAAACATATTGACATAAAATCTCAGGTTGTTTTAGTTAAACATGTCTTTACTTTTTAGCATGCCTACAACCCGGACGAAGAATATGCAGAAGTGGAATCTGAACTAAGGGCACGTTTAGAATCGTTTCTGGAAACTGCTAGAGCGTTTAACACAATCTACACAAAGGTACTGTGTTTTTGTTCTCTCTCCCTACAACCTAGATAAGCCTGACTGTAAAACCTTAAAGTACAGGAGTTTCTTATAGAAATGAAAATCTGCTAAGAGCTCCAATCAACATAACACAGTATGCTGTTGTATACTTATTGCTATGCAAATGGATCTTGCAGGAAATCCGTCCGTGGACTCACATGATGGAAGTGCCTCAGCTTCATGGGTTTGGTCCTGCTGCAAACCGTTTACTGGAGGCCTATAATATGCTTCTCAAGGTATAACCCCAAATGTCTCCTTGTACCTTAATACTTGATCATATCCTCCAATATTGTGTAGCTCTCCCCAGTTAGACTTTGCTTCACGAAATGAGTTGTGTTGTTGTTTGGTGACAGTTCCTAGGGAACTTGAAGAACCTAAGAGACTCACATGCAGCACTGTCGATTGGATCATCAGGAACAGTAGCTGGAGAGCCTTCTTCTGTAACTAGAATTGTGTCCGAGTGTGAAGCCGCATTAACTGTTCTCAATCGAGACCTTGGAATCCTCTCGGCTTCTATTGCTCGTGAAGAAGGGGAGCGTCTGTAGCTCTCACGGATGATTGCTTGAACATAATTTCTGTTTTATTGTTAGAAATCACTTTAGGAGTGTGCTTTGATCACAACAGTCTTCGTGTCTTTTTCTTGTGTGTTGCCAAGTTTGTTTAAACAAATCGAATCAATCTAAAAGTGAAGTTCTTCATCGCTTCTATTGCTTTGTGTTGCCAAGTTTGTGTAAAGCTACACAACTGTGGATGGTAAAAAGTATCAAAATCATAAATTTATGCAGAATTGTAATTTTATTTTCACATGATTAGCGTTTGAAACAAAATCGAAGTCTTACAAACATAGAAGAGCAGAATGCTACACAAACAAAGAAGTCTTGTTTGCTTTGGTTCTATAAAAAGCTGCCTCGAACACCATCTAGGCTCTCCCCGAGCGAAGACCTGCAAAAACAGAGATCAATATATAATACAGATCGATGATTCATGTGGAATGAATGAACAAAACAAAACTAATCTATTCACTATTCACTAATCACTAATCATGTTTCGTCCTTCCTACAGTATTTGAGAGTAAGATGAACTTACTTGTACATACAATATTTGTATTCTTGGCTCCTAATCAAATCCTTTTCGCCTTCTTCAAGCTGCTCAACAAAAGAACACAAAATGCATCAAAAAAGGAAAGAAAGAAAAATACCATCATTCACAGAAAACTCATCATCATCATCATCATCTCCTTACAGGATCGCTCTCATAAATGAGTTCATAGCAAACCGGAGAAAGGCATCGCAGCGCACAATTCTCTTTTGCAATGGCAGAAGATGTGCATTGCCACCCCCACAGCCCACTGTTACGTTTGCAACAACACCATAACACAAAAGTAAGTCAAGAATTTGCTAAAACATTGTAAAAAGCTTTGACTTTGAGGGTAACAAGCTTAGCCAAATCATCCTACAATTGTTCTTGATATCTTTAAAAATAAACAAGAATCAAAGGTACATATCTACATGGAGTCACCTCTCTATATCAGCATAGCATTGGTTCTTCTTCTCTCTGATCTCCACATCCTACAATTTTGATTTCTCCTACAGAGTCAGCTTCTTTAGCATATTCCTACGGAGCTTATACTGACTCGATTTTTAGGAGACTTACGGATATAGGACGAGGAGATTTAGAGAAAGCACAGGGAAATAAGCTCAGTGAGAGTAACAGAAGAATACAAACGGTGCTTAAGCGAGCTCGGGAGATTCCCATGGCCTCTCTTCTTCCTCTTCTTCTTCTCCGATCGTAGTCGCAAGTGCCCAGCTTCGATTAAGAATAACGGTTTTGACTTAACCACCAGCTGTAGAATTCTCGTGAATAAACCGAACGGTCTATTCCCGATTTATCAAATGGGCTTCTATGGGCCTACTACATTCATCGGAGTAGTGCATTCTAATTGGTCATTTCTAAAAGAGATTTTTTTTTTTTGAAACACTAAAAAAAAAAAAAAATCTCTTTTAGAAATGACCAATTAGAATGCACTACTCCGAAGAGATTTTATAAAATTAAAAAGCAAGAAAAAGTGAAAAATGTAGTCTCAATTTTCTTTTTAAAACTATAAAAATGTGAAAAATTATTTGACACTTGAGAAAATTTTAAATTAAATGGCATAACTATTTTTAAAAAATTAAAATTTAATTATATAATTCATTTACTTCAAAATATAAATAAAAAAATGTTTAGAAACTGATTGATGAAAATGCTTAAATGATCCTTCAACTCCATAAAGAGGTATTGCAAAATGAAAAATAATTTGCAAACAATTCTTAATATGGAAAATGTACGTAGTTGGCCTATAACTGATCATAAGTCAACATGAGAGAATCATAGCACTATCAAGATGAGGCTCTTTTTTTTTTGCTAAACATCAAGATGAGGCTTTATAGCTGGTGTTATAGCATTTCGGTTTATATTCATTAAATATTTCCTTATTCTTCCCATAAGATGATTAATAGTTCTGAAATTTTAAAGAACACGTGTTTGTCTAATTTCCATGTGTGAATAAGTGGAAAGAACGGTCGTGGCTAGATGTAAAAAATGTTCAAAACATCAGGGTTACACAATAATTTCTGTATTAGATAACGTTTTATTTTGTAAAGTGGAGATCATGTATTAGAGATCGTGAACGTTGGTCGCATCTTGCTTGATAGCACGATAAGTCGATAACAATATGTATCTACCTTCTAGTCTTATTTTTTACGTGGCTTATTATGGTATATTACCAGCATTAGAGTTGTTCTACATGCAAAAAAAAACTTGTTAGTTTGTTGGTATAAAAAGTAACTTTTACATTTTTTTGTTTCCACTTTTATGGCGCATTAAAAGTCTCGAACAACTTCACAACGACACTACTAACAAAATTTTCATATTAATTTAGAGAAAAAATGCAAATAAATAAATAAATAAAACCAAGTCCGCACTTGGCGGTCTTTCAGTTTTCTGTTACACCCACTTTTTCGTTCTCACAATTGTCCCAACAGAGAAAGAAACACACACATAAACGAAAAAAGACAATCAAAAACATACAAAAGAACACAATCTCTCTGTGTTTCAGAAATCGAATGGAGCAGAGAAGAGGCGATCCAAGAATATACATCGTCACTCTTCTTTTTCTTTCATGTATCGTCACAGGAGGAGTCCTTCTCGGACTTTACCTCCTCCTCCCTGATCCGAATCCTCTGTTTCTGCCAGCGGGTATGTTCTTCGTTGGTATCCCTTGGCTCTTCTGGTTCTTGGCTTACCTTTACTCCTGCGTCCTCAAGCCTTGTACGGTCTCCTTAAGCAAAAGCGTTGCCACTTTCGATCCAGAGAAAGGCGAGGAGAAGAGCATCAAGGAAAACGCCACGTCAGCTTCAGATCCCGTGGCTGTTGTCGAGTCGATTGAAGGTGAGAAGGACGTGCAGCTTGGGAATGTGGTGGTGGAACAAGAACAAGAACAAGAAAATGGTAGATTGAGTTCAAGAAGAAGCCATGATGATGATGAGGATTGCGATAGAACTCCATTGAGATTATCCATCGGGAACAAATGATTCGATACTAAATGATCATCATGAACTGATGTTAAGATTGAACAGAGAAGAGAGCCTTTGAAAAAGTTATCTCTCATTGACGTGTGAGACAAGAAACGCTGTTCTTTGAGTAAGAACTATATACCATGTGAAAGATCCTTAGAAGAATTTGTTTTATTGTAGCTTTAATTTTGTTGTACTTATGAATTGATGAATTGGACAAATAATCTGTAACCAAAATCAGAACAAATATATCTTCTCCAATTTCAGGAACAGAGGATGGAGAAACAGAGCAGCAACAAGAGCAGTGCAGTGATTTTATTTTGTCTATTTATTTGTAATGATGATGAAGCTTCTTCTTCTTGAAAAATAGCATTCAAATTAAAGACATAAAAACGTACATGCATGGTTTTGAAACCATCAAGTTTTAGAAGTCTCTTTTTCTTAGTTAAATTTAATAGACGATTCTTATATTACATTAAGAACCTCATCCTAAGAACCCCGCAATAATCATGGTCTTAAAGAGTAAGAAACATGGTCTCCAATGGTTTGTCCAGGCCACTAAAGCATATTTAGAGCGTTCCATTACACAATAGTTCGTTGAAGACTTAAGCATACTTGGCGACCATATTTTTTACTCTCTTGTGCATTGTAGAAGGCAAAACTTATATGAAACAAGATATCGAGTTTAATAGGACAATATCTATAGGAAAGCGTGAATGCAACCAAAAGAGAATAACATATAAGAGACATGAACTGTAGTGGCAACATCCCACATTAACAAATGAAGGAAATAACAACGCTCCCTATAGCTTAAATCATCATAAGACTCTCTACGTAACCCATGAAATAATTTGATTCACTAAAAGAATCATACTTTCCGTCAACTTCAAACTTCATCTTCTTAAAACTAGCTCCCTTGAGATCGTGGTGGATAACATGATTTGCCTCACTTCCGGAACAGATAGGTGCAAAAATAATGTCACCCGTATGATTAATAACACCTTTCATACGTAAATTCAGATGGGGAAGATTATAGAAAGACTTCTCCTTTTTAGTTGAACTAATTATATTTATTATTATTATAGAAAAAGATAAGGTAAATAAAATAAATAATTTTTAATCGGCGTGCAAAAAATTTAAATAGAAAGAGAGAATAATATTTTGTTAATTTTGTCAACTAATAAACATAAATGAAAATACAATTAAAAATTTTATTTTTACATATGCACTGAAAATTGAGAATGTAAAAAAACATCAAAAAGTTTTTTAAAATATATAACAATATTTGATATGAGACGGAAAGAGAGTAACTTTGTTTAGTTCGATTTAAGAAACAAGGAAAAAAGGGACAAAAGACTCCACAGCAACCGTGAGATCCACGTAAAACCAATCTTTTAAGAGCGAGTAAGATTGGACAAGGCAGAGGTGTCCAAAGCATTGAACTCCTTCACTGCATTAGCAACCACAACGCCTAACTTCACAGCATCATCCTCACTCTGCGCCTGCACGTTCCAAAAAAATGTTTATACCTATTGAACTCCTTCACTGCATTAGAAACTATAAAGCCAAGCCCTTATACGAATGTGTTTTAACCTCAATGTTAAGGGGAAGAACAGGGTCGTGGAGAGAAAGTCTGAGAAGAAACCATCCACCAAAGCCCGAAACACGGATCTATAGTAAGAGGAAATGTTTATTATTACACTATATATGCAGTGGAGGAATATGTTTAGGAACAGAGAGAGAGCAATCTAAGAACTCACCCCTTCATAGTTAACTGGAGCTCTTTTAAGATTTTGATTTGTTTCTATTGAGTTCGACACTTGTTGCAGGACCATCTCTCCATACTCCCGGAAATCTCTACAATCTTCAGTGGTTAGTGAAATGCCACAAACAAAAAAGCTAGTCAAGTACTCAAGTCGTCAAGAATCATATACCTTCCTTCAAGGTCGGGATGGTTCTTGTCGATTTTAAGCCTCAGTTCCAAAGCCACTTTGGGCTCATCAAGACCTTCAACAAGATCTGTTAAAACTTTGCTGCCACTTCCTTTACCAGCAGCCCGGGCCGAAGCTAGTTTATTCAATATTTTTACCTGCAAATGCCACATTATTTTTGTTCTTTTCTTCACACCATAGCAATCAATGTAACTGAGAAAACAAGCTAACCATGAGATAGGCGCCATCATCGAGCCAATGGTTTTCTTTTAAAGCTCCATGGCCACTGGTTTCTATAGCCAGATGTGTTTCTTCTCCAGTGGAGTTCTGCCATCACATTACAACTCATTATATCAACCGTCAAAATGATATGATCATTTAGATTTAGTACCAAGCGAATAGCTTCATCGATGACATTCTTGTAGCCTCTCTTGAACCTGTGATGCTTTCCCCCTAAAACAAGTTTGTATAAGTGGAAACTATCACAGAAAAATAAAACAACAATGGTTGTAAACTGTTGGCATACCAAGCTTCTTCTCAATGAATGAGGTTAAACCGTCGGAAGTGACACTGTCTGTAACAATAGTTGTGCCAGGGTGCTAGGTGGATAAGCACAGAACATCAGGACACACAATTTTTTTTGTTAATATGGTGAAATGGTTAGAGCATATCTCTTACTTCCTCTAGAACAATTGCTGAAAGCAAGGCAATAAGACGATTACGGTTGAACTCACGGCCGGTTGAATCCACAGCAGCGGACCTTTCATAAAAAAAAGTTTATAAGAGGCAAATAAAACAAGTTCTCCAACGTGACAATAGATAGGTGGAGTTACTATACCTATCAACATCAGTATCAAAGATGATACCCAAATCAGCTTTGTTATCAAGAACAGCCTTGGTTATAGCTTGCATTGCCGTCTTATCTTCCGGATTAGGGATATGATTTGGAAACATACCTGTTATCCAGAAGGTTTGTTTGATCAGACATTATCTAGAGATAGGAGGTAAGGCCAAGATATACTCATACCATCTGGTTCCAGAAATTGACTGCCAGAAGTAATTGCTCCTAAAGGCTCAAGCACCTTGGCCTGTCACGTAGTAGATGAAGAACAAATCTTCAAAACTGTTTGAACTGATGATTCAATTTCGAATCCTATCAACTACAACTGAAAGTACAAAAAAAAACATGAGCATTGTCTTACAGCAAAGAATCCTCCAGCTCCATTTCCAGCATCAACAACTATGTGGAATCCCTCTAGAGGCTTCTCTAAGATTCAGAAACGCCATATAGATTAAGCTTTATACATTAGCAGGAGATAAATGGAAGTTTCAAACTTTATTGATTATGCTACAAGAAGTAATACCTAAATCTCCTGCTGCTTTCCGAACTGCTTTTACAAGACCAGAGGTGTACACTGCCATGTAGTCAACCTTTTTAATAGAAACTTCTCTTTGTGATTTCGTAAGATCTTCATCAGAAACGTTCTGGTAAATATCTGCAGCTCGCTCCAAAATGTTTTTGATATCAACCTTCCCTAGCCCTCCTTCACTGGTAAAGAACTTGAAACCATTCCTGTTGTAAGGAAGATGGCTTGCTGCTCAAAATAAAAGCGTGATACCAAATGGCAAAGTATCACTAAGTTATGACTACAATTAAGAAAAATAACTACTTATTATGGAAACCAAGATTAATAAAGTACCTGTTATCATGATAGCCCCATCAGCTGGGCACAAGAATGATTCATCTTCAGTCAATGTGCTATTAAACATTGCTGGTGTTGATGCTAATCTGCAAAGCAAACACAAGTTATATACAGTCAAAGAGAGCCATCGAATCTATTGAACGTTGCATTATGTTATAAAACGAGGAATGAGCATAAACTGAATATTCTAGAACAAGAAAGGCTAGTCATAATCACTCACCCGAACTGAACAACGTCTAATCCAGAAACACCAAGACCTCGAGAAACGGCTTCCTACAAAAAAAAATAAACAATGGAATTGCAGTGGGAAAATTACGTATCCCATTGCATGAAGAGACACTGTTTACAGATACATTACCAGCAAGGTTGGTGCAGAAATGCGAGAGTCATGGCCAACAGATACCCTCAACTTCCGGGATCCAGCCTTCTTCTTGTGTAACAACCATTGCCCAAAGGCAGCAGCTATAGCTTCAGTCACTGATTCAGGAAGGCTTACAGGTTCCCCCTCAACTCCAGTGACTGCTACACCCCGAATATCGCTGGAGAGAGAAGAATAAAACATAGCGTGAGTAAACATGAAACCATTCCAAAACATACTCTCTACGAGTCACTGAACATAGAAACCGTAGTAACGATGATTAGGTGAGTAAGTGATGTATGGGGTTGGTTCACCTTCCGTTTTGAAGCTTCAGAAAATCAGTTTTGTCAAGAGATGGCACCGTTGCACTTGACAAAGAAGCTGAAAAAGAAGGATCCAAAGTAAGAAACCCATTTCAAACAGATAAAGTGAGATTTAACAAACACCACACAACTCTTTGCCAAGCAACATAGTGAAAGAAAACACAAATGCAGGGACATAAAGCAAAGGCAAAAGCTGCGAACGAGTGACAAAGCTGAAGCCATGTTCCTTAATCTAAACCTTTTGATAACTTAAGAGTTTAGAACGGACCATTGCAGTAAAAAGATGTTTGCTTGGAAATAGGAGTAGTAGTAGTCTGGTAGTATTTGGACAAAGTAGTGTGGACACGCATGGAAGAGTAGAGGTTCCCTCTTGGACAGGGAAGTAAAGCAGACATGTAAGGGTTGTTGGGTTGTCTTTGGTAACGTGTCTTAAACTGCTTATTTTGTAGGTAGTAGCAGCATTGATCTACATTAAACTTTTGGAAAACCTTTCCTGAAAAGAAAAAAAAATTCGCAGCATACCAAAATTCATACTTCTATTAGCTTTTCTATTACTTATGTTTCTAAATTTCAAACGAATTCTTTGTGATTCAAAAGGAAAAGTATATTCATCAAAACTATTACTGAAGAACAAAAAGTCAACATTTTTTAACAGATAATTAATTGGGCTTACTCTAAGTCACTCTGATTTGAGTTTGAATCAATCAAAACTCCGAGAAGAACAAAAACACTAGGAAGATTATAGGATCCAACTGTTGAAGAAGGCGATACGAGCAAGGAGGTAACAAGTATTAACTTATGAAGAATTAAAAAATTGCAAAAGAAAAAAAAAAGTAAAATCATTTCACCTTCCATTGGAGACGCTGAAGAGCTCACCGAATCAGGCGACGATATGAGAGTGTGTTGTAGAAATGAAGGCAAGCTTTTGGAGGTTGGTGAAGAGCGATTGAGACTTGAAACAATACATTGTTTGACATAATGGGCTCACGTTATGGGCCTGGGCTTTTTCCCGCGAAAGTTATAATTCCTTAGATTTTATTCGAATTGATTTCTAATTCCTTAGATTTTAGCAATTATACCCCTATTTCTTTGAACAATTTCAGTTACGCCCCAATAAAAACAAATATGCATCCGCCCCTGCATCTTTCATTTCACTAGAACACTCTCTATGATTTTCACTCCTTCGTCGTTGTCTCTGTTCCAACGGAAGCTAAAACCATCGTCTCACTGTTCACTGCTTATTAAATAAATGCTGAAATTTTACTTATTTAAACAGGGCCAGAAGCACATATTTCTATATATATCTCTCAGGACCGGTATTGCAGCTCATGCATATATATAATCTAATGTTTACTATTATCATCAAGTATATAGTCCCGTTGAACCCTTTTTGTTACAAATATTATTTGAACCATAAAACCTATGTTCAATCAAAATCATTAAAGCTGGCAAATCTATCAGATTTCTCTATAAAAGAACGAAAAGAAAATATCATATGAAGGCACTAATTTTTTTCAAAAAGCATGTTGGTACGTCATCTTTTTATATGCAAAATAATATAAAACCACATTAGTACTATTGAAGAAGGCAAATTATTTCATTTTTTACCAAATAAGATATGATTTGTGCATTCACACTGGTCTTTTTCAAGTCCCTATGTCTATGATGATTCTGTCGTCACGACAAGTTTGAAGTGGGAATATAATGTAACGTAAATATTGGAAGCCCGCGTGAGGTGGAATATCTTCCTTTTCCTCTCTCAATTTCAGTAAGAAAATTGATCAGAGATTAAAGGTGTATATACAAATGCAATTTAATTAAAATTATATTCAGTAGAGGTAACCGATTACGCGCTAAACTATAATGATTATCTTCTAAATCATCTAAATAATTATAATTTTAATCATAAATATATTTTATTTTATATAAATTATAATAATTAATATAGTGTTATATAGAATCTTATGAAAATAATATAAAAATAAATTTAATTATTTGTGAATAGTGATATTTAATATAAAATATTATATATATTAAGTATATTGTTATAATTTATAAACGTTTAAACTGTTTAATTAATAATTTAGGTTTCCGTTTAGTCTTTTTACGCAGTAAGGAGAAAAAATGACCCATGCAAGGTTTCTGGAGCTGCTCGGAGTATTAAAGAGAGGCTAACGTTAGGGAGAAAAAATGTCCTGCAAAGCCAGAGTATAGTCAGATCTCTCTACCTTTCGGTTGATGAGGTCTAAATTCTCAGCTTTTGATCATATAGGTGAAACAGTTTTCTTAGGAATGTGTAAACGTAGCAAATCTTAAATTTATTAGGGAAAGAAACAAAATTAAAAAGACTCGAGAGTATTCATTGAGAGATATACTACTCCAATGTTCAGTTACATGAATTATAATAGGGACACTTACTTAAACCAAACCATAATGAAAAAAAGTTATTAAACATTTTCAAATATAAGAACGATGGCAATTATACTACCATTCTAGAAAACTTTGGCAACATCCTTCATAAGTGCAGGATTAGCAGCTGCAAAATCAGTGAATTCTTGAAACGATATGTTTCCATCACCATCAGTATCGATCTTAGTCATCATACGAGTCACGTCATCATGGGTCACCGAGCCAAGTTTCTTAAGAGCTTCTTCAAGTTCTGCTGCTGATATTTTACCATCGCCGTCAGCATCAAATTTCTTGAATATACGCTCGTGCTCAGCTTTCTCATCAGCCATAATATGTGTGTCTATGTGTGTTTTAATTAAAGATGGTTTTCGTTTTTGGTAGAGAAAATAAAGAATCATCAAATTATATAAAAAATCTGAGTGACAAAAAAGTTGAGGATGTGCTTTTAATTAGGAACTTTTGGAGGAATAACACTGAACAACAATTGATTTCAAATGGTCCGAGTTGAAACTAATTAATTTACCAGAATTAGGATGTGTGACTTGGTCTTTCACGATATTTAGATTCAAGTAACTTAGCTAGGGGGTTTTAATTTTATTGTAAACGGATTAACTGTAAATTTTATTCGACAATCAAATGTGAATCATTTCAATTTGTTTCAATTTTGATAGAAAGTAAACCGGTCCCTAAAGCAATAGCTTCTAAAAATCATTATTCAGTTTGTTATATATGTAAATTTATGTTTATGCGAACAAAACTATATATGTCGTGTAAATTCCACAGTTAGAAACAAACAATTCTTAACCAATAATAATAATAATAGAAACAATCACCATAGGATATTAAAAGAGAAATACTCAATAAAAAATACCCCAAAATTTTCACACTTATTTATACTTTTGTGCCATTGAGAATTAAATAAATTATTCTCTTATTTTAATACTTATAACTTATATAATATATGAACATATTTTTTATATAGAATAAATATAATAATTTTATGTTTTACATAATTAATTATATATATAAGCATGTAATAACTATTATTGTATTACAAAATTTATACATGATTTATGAAATATTTATAAAGATTTTAAAACACTTTAAAAATTTGTTATCATGGCTTATAAAATTATTATATCAGAAATTTAAAATATTTATAAGAAATTTAAGAAAATTTTAGAAAATTTGGAAAACAATGAAAATTTTGCAATAGAAAATGATGTGTATTTTATTCAAAAAAAAGGATTATTCTAATTACATATCTATATAAATATGTGATTATTGCAATGTACATCAAAGAATATAGATGCTAATCTTTCGATGTATAAGCTTTGAAGGTAGACAAATTATATTCAATAAAATATGTGAAAACTTTACAATTATAAAATGTTTTGTTTTTAATTCAAATAGACTATAATATAGTAAATAAGGTAATACGACGGTTGAAAAAAATTCTAAGATGGGTTTTTGATTCATTATTATATAGTTTGTGTTATTATTTAGAGAAATAAAGAGATATGTGTGAAGAAAATATGGAAGAAAATTAGAAATGCATATTAAGTGTGATTAAAAAAGAATTGATAATGAAAAAAATAAGAAGAGGCCGAAGCAAATACAAAGAAAATGTATATATATGTGTTGGGGAAGTTAATGTAATAATTATATATGTAATTTTATTGGCATTTGTTATTATTAAATACCCATCAATTATTCTGTATCAAACTTATAAAAACTTTTAAAATAAAAATTACTTTGCATTAAAATTAAATGAGTTGATAGATAAGATAATATTATTATGATTATAAAATACTTACAAATAGATTTTGTAATTCACTGATCATGAGCTTTTAATCATTAATCAAAATCATATAAAATAAATGTTTTTAGCGACTTACATTAATATTAGGGATTAAATTATTACTAAATCTCAAGTTTCTAAAAATACAATACTAGAATTTTAGATTTTTAAAATATTTCGAGTTAAAAACTATTATTTTATATTTTTAATTATTATTCAAAATTTATGAAATTGTATATATGATAAATATTTTCATTCAAAATTTATAGTCTCCATTGACAAAGATTAAAGAATCCCTCTATTTATGTAGATGAAGCTAGCATAAAACTTCTCAAGCCCTAAAGCTCATAAGGTAATAAGAAAAATAATTAACTAAATCCACTGATTAATTATACCAAAATAAATATTTTTATTTTTTTCAAGTAAAGTATAACTATTATCATCATAGATTTTTATTTTCATAATATGCAAAATATAATAATATAATTAGTTTCCCACATATATATACAAAGATACAAATTAATGTCAAGTAGCAATTAAATATGAAAATTTGATTAGCTACTAAAAGAATGGATTTGTCAGAGCGAAAAAAATATTTTGATTATGTCGAATCTCTAGACTATAGGGATTCACAGTGGAAAACTAAAAACCAAAACATGAGAAAAATGAAACGACATTAGTGTCTTCTATAGGAAACAATAAACTAAAAACTTGATCTCAATATCAAGCAAAGCCTAGTCGACCAACAAAAATCCATCATCAAAAGATTTGTCCTTCTTGTTGTTTAGAACAACTTCAAGACACGACACCATCAGCTCAATGTTCTTGACGCTTTCCTCAAGTTGTTGGAACCGAGCATCATCAGATTTCTTCCTCTCTAAGGACGTTTCCTCAATCTTTGTATTCAAACAATCCAGCTTGAATCCCATATTCCTTGACATGTCCTTGACACGTTCCTCGAGTTGCTGGACCCGAGAATCATCAGCAGCATTATTGAGCTTTGTATGCACACAGTCCAGCTTGAATCCTATATCCATCAGCTCAATGTTTTTGATGCGTTCCTCGAGTTGTTGGACCTGAGACTCATCAGCATCATATGATTTCTTCCTCTCCAAGGCAATCTCCTCAAGCTTCAACTTCAAACTGTCCAGTTTAGAGCCTGTTT